>JAWWMP010000011.1:3018385-3091716 GCA_035047865.1 Dendrocincla tyrannina | reverse complement strand
GCTGTGCTGGCCCCAGGGCTGGGGCAGCTCTGCAGGTGGGGGCTCACCTGAGGGGCAGAGGGGCAGAATCCCCCCCTCAAAAATAACTGGTCTTAGGATTTTGCTTCTTGCCCACGCGCCGTGTTGTCATTTCAGCAGAGCACGCTGATCCTAAACCCAGGGAGAACCCCCCAAACCCTTAAGGCAGTGCTGTGCTGAGGGACAATATTTCCGAGCCACTCTGCTTTCTCAGGGGTCCTCTGTGGCCAGGAATTTCCAGAAACTTTCCAGAAAAGCTGTTCTGCTTTTAGGGCTCTGCAATGTGATGCCTCTATGTTTCTCTGCTGTTAAGTTGGCAGAACCCCTGTAGGTCATCACATGCTGGTCTAGAGTAGTCATTGCAATGTGAAATAATTTTATTTTTTAGGTTTTTTTTTTTTTTTGAAGTGATTTTACTTCTAGCCAGAACACAAAGCAACAGCACTTAGGTGAGAGTTTCCTCCCTGCAGTGATGATGGGCACGTGCTCGAGCTGTCCTGGTCCTGGGGAGCTCCACTTGGACCATGAGCTGTTCCACATGAGCTGCTGTATGGCCAACAGAGTGGCAATGGCTTGTGGTTGGAATTATGTGTTTTCCAAAGGCCGGGTTGTTCCTGCACCTGCTGTCTTTGACAGCCCATTGTCAGACTGTTCTCCCACAAGGGGGGCCTCGCTCACCAGTGCCTGCTTTTGTGACTGGATGGTGCTGTGGGTGTTATGGTGACTTGACTGCCATCATTGCTGCACTGAGCTTAGGAAAGAGTCTGGAAACCCCATCCCAGCTGCCCTACAGTTCCCTCGAGATGTCCTCTGTGTGTGACAACCCAACACGTGGTTGCTGCAGTGCACAGGACTGGACCTGATGGGCTTTGATGGTCCCTTCCAACCCAAACTGTCTGTGTCATATATTCCTTTCAAAGATGATCATTTTGGGGTTCCAGGCTCTGGTGTGTTGTTGAGAGGGGTGAACTGTGGTGCTTGGTCCCTGTTCCTTTCAGCTGGGAAGGGATGGAAACTCTGGAGAGGAGCACATTGGGTGCCAGTGGGAAGAGCTGCTCCCTTGTGGTTGGTGATTCCTCCAGTGATAATTCCAAAGATGATTTCTGTGGGCAGCCCCCAGAAGGCACTGAGCAGCTCTGCTGGAGCTGTCTCCAACCCTGCCCAGCTGTGGAGATGCTTCTCCTGTCCAGCCTTAAGGGAAGGAAAAAGTAAAGAGTGGAAAATTAAAATGTCATGCAGGGTAATTGGTCCTGAACTAGGTTTAATTTAATTTTTTTCTTTTTAATTAAGAGTTTAAGGTAGAACAAGAAGGAGGTAAGCAAATAACAATGGCTCATGACTTGCAGGTGATTTAGGGAATGTACTTTACAAGCTGTGAAATTACAGGTAGAATACAGATTGATCTATTTATTTGGTGCAATAGATTGAGTCTGTCTGTGGTATAGTGGCTTAATATATATTAAAATTGGAGATTTGGGAATTTTATTTTATTGATCTCAACTCGTTTATTTTTTTTAAATCAGAGATGGGATCAAGTTACTCAGGAAAAAATGATAATGAGAAAGATTTTATAAAGAGATTTAAAGAACCTGGAGCTGTGAGGGGTAAGCTGGGAACCATCGTGTGTGCTGTGTTAGGGTAATCAGGAATATTTCAGTGAAGGTTTTGCAAAGCTTTTGAACAATCTCTTTCCTTTTCATATTTAAGAGAACTGTTATGCACATCTTCAGCTCTGACTGCGCTCACACAACTGGCTGAATGCAGCTCATAATAGTGCAGGAAGAATTTGCAGCAACATTTCTGAAGTATTTTGTCACTGATGTGGTGCAAGTCCCCAACCACACCAATAAACCCCATTACAATCAGTTGAAATATTTGCTATTTTCCTTCTAAACTGGTGTGATTAAATATCTTTCAACAGTTTAAATAGAGCAGATAAGCCCTATGGTCTGGGTGGGTGTAGTGTGAAGATGGAGGAAATAGGCTGTGGTCCTGACATGACCAGTGAGGACAACAGAATTTTGTAGGAGCATGGCAGTGGAATTTTGTAGAACCATGGCAGTGCAAAAAGCTTTGCCCCCACAAGAAATCTTGTGGCAAAACTATATTTAAAGAAAATCCTCAAGGTGCCTGTTGTCTGCAGTCAGGCACTCTCTACCCTTAGACTGAGAACCCATAAAAGCTCCTGCCTGTGGGGGGGGTAAAGGGATGTGAAGTTGTGGTGTGAGTTTTCCCAGGTTATCCCATTCCCTGTGCACTCTCCCAGGAAGGCAGAACAATTTGTAGCTCCTGTCTGTAGCTGTGCAGCTCCAGGCAAAATGCCTCCAGTGCTCCCTCGGGCACAGCTGCTCCATGTGCTGCCCAAATGGCCCAGAAATGATTCCCTCACCTCTTTTCAATATTTACAGCTTGAGCAAATGAAACCCCATATAAAACAGCACACTGAATTAATTCCTGTAATCTTACAATTTCATTGTGTCGTTGGTTCGAAGTTTTGGCCTCAAATTATCTTAACCATGACTTAAAAGTTGTGGGAAAATGACAAAGAAAATCCATGCAGGAATTTGTCAGTGAAATTCTCCCTAAAAGACTGATGAGAGCACAACTGGGGAAATTAAACTGGGTTTGGGGGGGGAGGATTCTCTTCCTTCTTTTAATCAGGGCAAGTTGTGTGCGAGGACTTGCAATTCTAAACCTAAATGAGGCAAATCACAGGAGTAGGAAAGTGCAATAGAAAATTGCTGTCAGCACAAAATACAAATCTCTAGGACCACTTGAAAAAATTATAATGAGAAAATAATAATAATAATCATCACCCAAGGTATTAGCTCCATATTGCAGCAGATACATTGGGGTTTGGTTTCAAATGGTATTTAGTAGTGAGGAACTCTGTAGTTACATTAACTTGCAAAGGAGCAGAGTTACTACAAAGGCAAATCTGGGCCCAGCAGTAACTCAGGACACTCCACGGAGGGATGGGGGTGCAGGTTAATGCAAGACTCTCTGTAGAACTGGAAGTTCCCTAAGGTGCTGGATCAGGACCTTATTAAAACCATCAATAAATAGTTCAAATGCTGCTTTTTCTGGTAGTGGTACCTCATTGTTCCTTATTGCCTGTATTACCATATATTAATTTTCATAAGAGAAGTGAGAAATGCTTCTCAGTGTAGTCACTCCTGTAATGTTGTGCTCTGCTCTTTCTCTTTTCACCACCTACCACGACTCTAAAAGATGGAAATATATTCATCCAGTATATCTATGCACAGCTCCTGAGATTCTTAAAAGTATCTCATCTAACAAAAATTTATGAAAGAGAAAACTCCTTTTGTTTGCATTGTTTAAGGCCAGAAGAGTGTCTGCAGCCTGACCTTCTGTAAATGTCAAACCTTTCGAGCTCCTGACTCGTTCTTTGCATCTCACAGAAAACAGTCAGTCGTCCCTGTGACTGCCAGAATTGCCATGGCTTCTGATGGATTGTCCCAGGAGTTCATTTGCTTATTTGCAGTCACTTCCAGGCTCATTTGCCATCCTCAGCCTCCATTCCATTTTTCTATTGAGTGCCAAAATCGTGTTGTTGATGTTTTGTTCCCAAAATTCCCGTGGTGTTCCGTGCAGGTGCCATCGTGGAGATGGTGGAAGTTTGTGAGTCATGGAGTCAGAGTGGTTTGGGTTGCAAGAGACCTTAAAGATCATCTTATTCCAACCCCCTCCGGGGGAAGGGACACCTTCCACTGTCCCAAACTGTTCTAATCCCTGCCCAGCCTGGCCTTGGACACTTCCAGGGATGGGGCAGCCACAGCTTTTCTGGGCCTGCCCACCCTCACAGCCAACAATTCCTTCATGATATTCCCAATAACACTCTGGCAGTGGGAAGCCATTTGCCCTTGTCCTGTCCCTCCATGCCTTGTCCCAAGTCCCTCTCCAGCTATTCTGGAGCCCCTTTAGGCACTGCAAGGGGCTCTCAGGTCTCCCTGGAGCCTTCCCTTCTCCAGGTGAGCCCCCCCAGCTCTCCCAGCCTGGCTCCAGCCCTTGGGGCATCTCCTCCAGACTCAGTTCAGCAGCTCCTGGTCCTGTCACTCCATGCCCCTGTGAAAAGTCCCTCTCCAATCTTCTTGCAGTGTCCCTTCAGTCCTGTCAGGCTCTGAAATGGTCCATGTTCTTTCCAAACCCTTGAAAACCAACAGGTACAATTCTGTCATTTTGCCAGGTGTGATTTGTGGTCACACAGAACAGAAAGCTGGAAGAGAGAGCAGCATCGAGAGTGCCCGTGGGGGGAATTCTCTCTGAGGGCACTGGGGAAATCCTGGGGAATGTTCTGCCAGGCAGGCTGGGGTTCAGCCATCCCCAAGCCATCCCTAAGGAACACAGGCTGACAGGAGTGCATTTCTGTGAGCTTGGTGCACATCTCAGGTGCCTTTGGAGATAACTAGGCTTGTAGACTCCTCTCTCCTCCTACTCTGGGCCCACAGATTCAGGATGGATTTGACTTCCAGCAGTTCCTCACCTCTGCCAGGTGCAGTTGTACTTCCCTTCTCTGCAAACAAAAGAAAATCCCAAAGTATTTAATGTTTCCTTTTTGTGGTCTCAGAATCAATCTGGTTTATGTGGCATCAAAGGCATCTTGAAAGCCACCGTGTGAATCTGTGACATCCAAGGGATACAACAGGAAAGGGAGTTAAATGTGACTGGTGTCATGCATTTCCCAGACCTTCCATATAAAGAT
Organism: Dendrocincla tyrannina; assembly: GCA_035047865.1. Classification (NCBI taxonomy): domain Eukaryota; kingdom Metazoa; phylum Chordata; class Aves; order Passeriformes; family Dendrocolaptidae; genus Dendrocincla; species Dendrocincla tyrannina. The sequence continues at coordinate 3,086,975 of JAWWMP010000011.1, read as the reverse complement.
GTGTTTCCAAGGAGGAATCCTGCTGGCACACAATGCAACTCCTGCATTTATTGTTATTTTTATAGAGAGAGAGCCCTTCACTGAGAGCACTGTATAATGTTTTGTAGCAAGTGTGCATTACAAGGTGTGGAGAGTGGCTTGACTCCTGCCTTAGAGGAGCTGGAATTTAGGGAAGGCATCAACCAAGGGGAAAGGGCCAGCAGTGCAGCAGCTCAGGCACGGGTGCATCCCATCCTGGTAGGGTCAGGCATCTGTGCTGGCAATTTCCACTTGTGATGGAAGATCTGGGAGAGGAACAAGAGTTTGGAGTGGTGGAGATGCTCTGCTTGAGCCACCAAAGTCACGAGCGAGGGGAGTGTGGAGGGGCTGTGTGGGTTCAGAAACAGGAGTGGAGCAAAGGTGTGAAACTCCAGGGAATGTTTCAAAGCACTTGGAAGCTCTCTGGGACCTCAGCCTGGCCCAGCAGAAACCAGGGGAACGCCAGTGAGGATGGAATTCTTTGCAAACACAAGAAAATTGGAATAGGACACAGGCAGATTTTTGGAAAAAGCTAACTAATGACAACAGAAAAGCCTAAGGGTTTTTAAAAGACTTCAAAGGCTCTTGCAGGTTAGTTCTGAGTGATGGAAAAGCAGGAAATTTTGAGATTGTTTATGTTGCCCTCTTCAACAGATAAAGAAAACGTTGCAGTCCTTACTGATTTAAGACCAGTCTGATGAACACAATTATAGGACATTTTGTCTTCCTGAAATCTTACAAAGGGACCAGGACTTATTTTCACTTCTTAAATTACTGTGGCTTCTCTGCAAGACCAAATATGCAGCTGGTTTAATTAGGATTGTCTTTTTTTGTTGAAGTTGACCAGTTTCCAGTCTCTAGAGCCAAAATCCAGTCAGATTGAAACTCCAGAAATGTGGATTCATGATAACAAGTTCTGGATGAAGCAGTTCCTGTACAAAGTGCTGGGTATGGTGTTATCACTGGTCCAGATCTGGGGCTTTCTCGGTACCAAGAGGAGAAAATGTCTTATGTTTCTGTCTGCCTTTTTTCTTGTATAATTACTTTGCTGCAAAGATTAAGAATTAATGTAACTAATAGAAAACCCAGTCAGCAAGTAATGCTTTGCTTTTCTAGTTAAATGGGTTTTCACGGGGCGCAAACTTTGAACGCAAGTGGTCTATTTTCTTAAGAAAATTTGAATGGCTGACAAGCATAAAAGAGCATTGAGATGATTATTTGGAGTTCTATTTATCAATGAGAAGTCTGGTATTTAATATTTTGCCAGAGCAGAGTTCTGAGCAGACTCAGGGAAACAGAGGCCCCATCGATGTTTGCAACACAAACGCTGGAAGGGACAATCTGTTTTAGTTATGCTTTTGAGCACACTTTAAATGTAATTTTAGTGCACAATAAAAATGAATGCCGTGTTTTCCAAATGCATCTGCCGAGCTTGAGTTTCCATACCAGATGGCTTTATATTATGTTAAACCTCAACATACAGTATGCTAGTGCTCACTGGAGCTGCTGAAAGTGACCTTGCCTTCTCTTCTGCATGAGCACAAAACATGACATTTATTAATTTTGACACGCAAAAATGTTGCTCTTTGCAGCTTGTTGTCATATTCTGTTTTACCTGGGTGTCAGGGTTAGTTGGTTTTGCTGCTCAGAAGCGTCGTGGTGTTTCTAATTTGGAGATTGATTCGGATACAAGCTCTGCCCAAATTGCACATAAATCTTGCTCGATATACACGATGTTTATGCTACTAAATACTGTGCATAAATCACAGCCAGGCCCCTGAGTTCTGAATTTCTGAATTTGCATCTGGCACACGATATCCAGGCTCTCTCTTTCCCTCCTCCCTGAGCCTGCTGTGCCCTCACACCGTGTCACTGCACCCGTGGGAGCTCTGCCCCAAGGCATGGCCACGGTGACATTGGAGCAGTGCTCTGGGGTGGGACTCGGCTGCTGTCCCTGCAGCTCTGGGGGCTTCACCTCTGGGGGATTTTTGGTCTCCTTAATACTCCGTGGAGAGAGCAGTGCCTAAAATTAGGCTGTGAGTAAAGCCTGGGCTGCGCCTTGCAAGTGGAACCTTGATGAAAGATGAAATGTCACCGTGCCACTGGCATTTGTTTGATTTGTGCTGCTTCCTCCACAAAAGCCTCGGTGGCCTGCAGAGCTGTGCTGTGAAAAAAGTGTGGAAAACGCTCCCTTTTCCTGTCATCTGCCTTAGAATGGCAGGTGACTGCTCAAGCTGTGTGGCAGCTGGGATTGGGCTCATTATATATTTAATTTCATCGTCCTGCCCTCAGAAGCTTGGCCCTTTTCGAAGAGCAGGGTGAAGTTCTGACCATGAGAACCTGCCTAGGGTGAGGGAAGCCTGTGAGCATGTGGGAACGTGGAGCTGGATGTCTTTGCATCCCTCTGTGGCTGCCAGGTGCTGATAACAATTCATTTTGCCTGACCTTTAGGCAGTGAATATTCCATGCAAGATAGAAGTGCTGTTCGGGCTGGTTTCTCTTTGATTCTTCTATTACTGGGACCATGTTTCCCCCCTGTGGGTCATGCAAACCACCTATTTCGTGGTGATTGTGTTAATTTGCATTTAATTGGCCTGGCTGTTTATTCATCTGGAATATTTGATGTTTCCCATCCTTCTGTCTCGGTTATCAATAATGGTTGGGATGTTATTGCTCACAGCGTTTCTGAAAGGTGGGAGAAATGTGTGGTTCTTTTTACTGAGGCTGGAGAGATACAAGAGCATCACTTGCCACCAAGTGCACAGGAATCCATTGGGATGGATTCCCCAAAATCTGGGGTAGCTTCCTAACTACTGAATCAGCTATTTTCCTTCTTGCAGCAAACTATTATTTTGTAGATGAATATAATATATATAAGCAATGCCCATTTTAATATTAGTTCCTGTGATCCAGAATTCATTCTCTTATTTTTCATGTTTTGGTCATGATTTAAACACTGATAAAATCAGAGCTACTGAAATCATTCTCTTAGATTAAAACCAGGTACGTTTTAGAAAAGTAATGTAACTTGGTACCTTCTAACACCTTTAAGCCAGGAACTCTTGTGTTACTTTTGGCAGCAAATTGTCTTTTTCATTTTCCTCTGGTCCCTTATCAGGGCCATGTCACTGTTACTTATTTAATAACTTAAAGTTCACACAGAACTCTGCTAACAGAGCCTGTCATGTCTCAGCCTAAGTGTTCTTGGCCTTAGGCCTGGGGATGCCCAGAGGTGGACATCTCGAGTAATTCCATTTTCCTTTCCTTATTTTGGAGTGTTAAACTGCTTAAAAAGTACTGAAAGATGCATGAGGCAGTTCTCTTTGTAAGCAGACCTTGCCTTCCTCAGGCCACTTGTTAAATCACAGATGGACTGGGGAGAATCCCAAAGGCAGGTGTTGTAAAAATTCCCTATGTTTGACACCCCTGTCACAAGTCAATAGATGGTGATTTCATTAAAAAGTTGGATGCATGCATAAATTTAATCAAATTCTTGTCCAGTGGTGATACTGGATAACAAACACAAAGCCTTTTAGACTTCAAAAACAACCAAAGGAACTGCAATTTGTTAAACAGCAGCAGTGACCGTGTTCAATTTTAGGCTGGGCTTGTTGTTTTCTAAGAAGACTATTGAGTGCAAGTACCTTTTTGTAGCAATTCTGGCCAAAAGAAAGCAAAGGTAACAGGAGAAATGATTTTGCTGGCTTGCAGCTTTATTCCCAAATCCATCAAGAATTCTCCAGCAGTAATCCAGCCCTAATCCACATCCTGGCAGGGAGCTACAAAGAGGCTGTTTTGTCTTAACACTCCTGACAGAGATCACTGAGGATGAGGGAGGTCCTCCCTTTATGGGTTTTTAGGAACCCTAGGCCCTTTCATTCACCTTCTTCAAAGGCTGTTCTCTGTTAAGCTCCTCGTGGTGTCCCCTGCCAGCGGAACGTGTGTTTTGTAAATGTTTTTATGCTCAGGAAGGTGGGGGTGTTTCTGAGGCTCAAATTCACAACTACTTGTAGAGCTGGTAAAAAGTGTAACATTCTGGAATTCAAAGGTTATTAATTTCTTTTCAATGGTGTTTTCAGCTTGGGAAATTGAAAACTCTTGCGGTGTTCTAACTGCTGTTTGCCTGGCTATCCCATTTCAAACCCCAGAATCAGAGTGGTTTGGGTTGGGGGGACCTTAAAGCCCATCCAGTGTCGCCCCCTACCCTTGGTCACCTTCCACCAGCCCAGGTTGTTCTTCTCCCTGACCAACCTGGCCTTGGACACTCCGAGGTATCCAGGGGCAGCCCCAGCTTCTCTGGGCACCCTGTGCCAGGGTCTGCCCACCCTCCTAGCCAGGCATTCCTTCCCAATACTCCCCCTAACCCTGGGAAGCCATTCCCCTTGTCCTGTCCTTCCATCCCTTGTCCCAAGTCCCTCTCCAGCTCTCTTGGAGCCCCTTTAGTGCAGGGACTGGCGTATAATACAGATTCTGAGGATTTCCATGTGGCTGTGAAACAGGAAAAGCCATCCCATTCTCCTTGTGTTGCTATTAATGTTGATGTCATAACACAGCATTGCATCCCTTGGAAGGAAGGGCTCAGCCAAAGAAAGCAACCAGCAAATGCTCCCAGCCAGGTTATTCAGGGCTCACACAGACACAGCAGCACTGGCAAAGTCAAGCAAGGACACTCTGCAATGGCATTTTACTGAATAAGTAACATTTTATTGACTGATGTTCCACATGATGGAGCATTTAGCAGTCCCCCCACCCCGATTCCCTTCTCAATGGCAGCAGGAACGACCTGCAATTCCCATCAAATTACGTTTCCGTGTGTCTTTTGGACTTGATGTTGCTGTTTGATGTTACCACTTTTTGTTTTCCCTTCCTCAAGCCTGTCTTTACAGTTAAGGATTTTATTTAGGAAAGTTAGAAAAGTTCTTTTAATGTGTTTTGAGGGACACAACTTGTCACAAGGTTTGCCTCTATTTCACTCCTTGGAAATGCCTGTTTTCCATATAACACTCAATATTGATTATAAAAGAACTTCTATCTCTCCATAGACATTTTTTTAGTACAGAACAGACATTGGAAAGTCTTGATTCATTTCCCCAAACCACAAATGAGCTGAAAGATGACAATCTGCTGGGTCATTTCACTGCACCAGCACTTTGGAAAGAAAACTGCTGATGTGAGGGCTCAGAACTTGTCTTTTCAGAGAGTGTTTCTCAGGTTCTTTTATGATCCTCATGCCCCAGTAGCACAATACTCATCCAGACTGGTACTAAAGTACACACAGGTCAATGCAGACCCGATTGATGTTTTTAAGTTCAGGTTGGTCTCAAGGAAGTTCTGGAAAATGCAGCAAAAACAAGGATAAAATGTTTGTGTCCCGATCAAGTGGTGGTTTTTACAACCCGTTGTGTATGGCTAAATGTCCTGCTCTGATGGTCCATATGAAACACAGTAGGAAAATGTGAAAAACTGGGATTTAGGCCTGGGAGTTGTTCCTTCTGCCTGACTGAGGGAAGGACATAATCCCAGGAGCTGTTTGGAGGTGGACACGGTCTCACTGGTGCTTTCTGTCCCCCAGGGAGATGTATCGAGGAGACTTTGCTCCAAAGGCAGCACTGGTGCCAGATGTTCACACTGGCGCCAGATGTGAGGAGAGAAGTCCTGTCCTCACTCATCCAGACTCACGGCCAGTTACAGCTACTCTGGGGAGCTGCATTGAATTTGATTTGCTCCCCCTTATGTATTTCCTGGAGGAGTCCTCTTAACACTTTCAGGATGAAACTTGGGAAGTTTGGTCTACCAAAGTGTAAATTCTTGGTTATGAGGACAGAAGTTTGCAAAAATAAGGAGAATGTGCCTTTTCTTCTACCTAGCTCTGATTTCTTTCTCCCCCATCAGAATCCTTACAGAATGTCTCAAAACCTGGGACTGCAAAAATCAGTGTCAGAGCTACATTTCACCCCCCAGATGTCCCAAGAAATGAGCTGCAAGGAAATGATTATGAACTTCTTTACTCTGATATCAGCCTGCTGGGCTACCTGTCCTTTGTGGAACTTTGACACTTCTTTGGGTTTCTGGATTTGTATCCATACTTTCATCCTCTGAAAGTTTGGGAATGTAGTGCTTTCTGTTCATTTTTGCATCCCTGACTGCTGTAGAAATGGCATCTGTCACTAGAACAGACACTGAGGAAGGCAGATGTGCTCAGATGCTCAATCAAAGGAGTCCTAATCCTGTTCCAGTTGTCAGTGTTCCCAAATTTGGAGTAGTCATCCTGCTCCCTTAAGATTGTGGGGCTTTCAGGGGCGTTATCAAGAAGCAGCATGTACCCTTGAAGACAAAATTAACTCCAGATGTTCTCGTATCACAACATGTAACTGCAAATGGCCAAAATGCTGGTCCAGTTGGTCCCCTGCAAATACCTGGACCTCGACACATCCTCACCAAGGAGATTTGCCATGCACAGTACAGACCCAGAGGTGTTTGTAAATTGTGTGTGCACTGTGAAAATGAGATGCAGTGCCAGAGAAAGATACAACTTTTGATCATTTACCAGATGAATTCCATGTTTGAAGTGTTTGAAGCAGGCAAGACCACAGCAGGTCTTTCATCTTCCCTCTGTTGGTTGAGCTCTGTAATGTCATGATAGGACAAGAGAAAATATGGCCCTAAAAGAGTTTTCCTATTCCTCTTTCTTTGCTTGCAGTTTGTATTCATTTCCTTTTGGGACATTCTATTATCTGCCAATGGTATTTTCCCTTGTAATTTTGGAAGTTTCATTTAAAGGAGTGATGTAGAAAACAACGGCAAGATGGTCTGGTGAAGCATTGTGAAAAAGTCTGTGCTCCTTGGGCAAGACAGCCAATATTTTGCCCTCTATAATAACTTTGCTGGTGCATGTATTTGAATTTGAAAAGACCAACATTTGCATGTGCAAATCACATCCCTGTATTTGCACAGGGAGGTTGGGTGAGCAGTTGAGTGCTGTCCATGCAACAACTGGCATTTCAGTGTAGAAATGAGCCAGGGGTGGCTGTTTCGCCCCCTTTTTTAATGTTAGTTTTATGAAGCTGTGCCTGACTGTGGTTACTTTCTGTTTGGAAGGTAAAAGAGATGAATTTTCACAGCTGAGCAGTTGCAGGGTTAGGTGGACTTTGGAAACTCTGAGATCTCCAAACAGCAATATGCTGTGTTTTTATTTAAATCCACAGTTCATGACGTAGCTCTTCAACTTCAGACTGTTCATTAAACATAAAACTGCAAAATCCAGGTTTTTATCATTCTTGTGCAATGAGACCATTGAAAAATATAGACCTGAGATTGCAAATAGTTAGAACAAATCTTCCAAGGGTTCAGCATTTAATGTGAGCTGCAAAGCTAACAGGGCAATGTGAAAAGGCAGGTTTTAAAAGTGAGTAAGTTATGCTCTGTGTATTCTGCCTCCCTACCCCTGGTGCCTCTTTCCTATCTCTGCCTGAGGACTCTGGTCGGAATTTATACCTCATCATTTGGACCCAAAGACTGATTTCTTAGAAGTTTAGCTTGGAATGTTTTAAGGTTGTAGTCTTGGATGTAGATGCATAAATCCCACTGCCTCCGTGGGTAAAGAAAGGATAATGAAGACAATGGCACCCCTCTCCCTGACCTTTGTGCCAGTCATTGGGGAAAGTCATGAAATAGCCATGGGAGCTTTTCTCTCCCTCTTTTGGCTTCAGATATTACCCACCAGGAGAGAAACTTCTTTTCTGCCTTTGGAAATGAGAGTGATCAGGCAAATGATCCACAGAAGAACAATTATCAGCTCACTGAACATTCTGGCTCAGGTGTAGCAGGAGAACATGGGTTGGTTGGTTGGTTTGTTGGAACCGTGGCTGCTGAGCAGGCACCAGATGGACATGGGATGCTGGTTAGTTGGTGATGCACTCGTGAGGGATGATGGGATGATGATTTTTATAAGAAGGAAGTGTTTCACCTGTCCTTGAATGACCAAATTCAATCAGACAATGTTGTTTTAGCAGGGTTTCTATTGCCCCTAAAATCCTGTTAATGCTGTGCCCGTACTGTGTTCTCACTTCGATTCAAATCTGAATTTCCTTCCTACACAGGGAATTGGACAACCTTTTCTTGACAGGGAACTTGAAGAGAAACTTTTTTAATAACTTTGATGCTGGAGTGGATGACAATGTAAGAGACAAGGATGAAAGAACAAGAGCAAACACTTTACCTTGAAACAACAAACCCTAAATGTGTGATTGAAGTGACCATGAGTTGCCATCATTAGTATATTGCTGACAAAATACTGATCCCAAAATTCCTTTAAAAATCTTTCAGCATTTGAGTGATTGTGGTGCTAATAATAGGATGATGCTGCAATTTTATTGTCAGGATTGTTCTTGGGCTTGACATTGTCTTTATCAATCTGTTAATGAAAATAATGCTTATGTAAGGTGTTATTATGAATTCCTGGTTATGAGCCAGAGATGGTGGCAATGATATTCCATAGCTGGGCATGTTACAGGACAGTCCTGTTTAGTTTCTTTTCTAAGGGACCACAGGAGGGAGAAAAGTTTGGGTAGTGGAGGGTTATTTAAAAAACAAACAAACAAACAAGTGATCTGGAGCAAGAAGTGAACCTGCTCAAATTGCCTTTCAGAGTTGAAATATATCAGCCCAAAAAGAGTGAAAAAGGAAACAAAAGATAGGAAGTAGAATGTTTGTTACAATTTCCTTGAAGTTTTCAAACTGGAGGTCCCTTTTAAACATATTTAAAGTATAAACATGCCTTGGTCTTTGCAGCTGTGCCTGTGCTTGTGAAACCTTGGGAGGAAAGCAAGTAGATGGTTGCTAAATTCCTGTCTGTCTTAGTGCTGGTGTGTTGTTTTGCCAATGTAACTGCAGTTATATGCCCAAATGAGCTTTATTTCCTCATTTCATCAACTTGCCCCATCCCTGGAAGCGTCCAAGGCCAGGTTGGATGAAGCTTGGAGCAACCTGGGCTGGTGGAAAGTGTCCCTGCTCATGGCAGGGGGTTGGAATGAGGTGATCTTTAAGGTCCCTTCCAGCCCAAACTTTTCTATGATTTTATTAATACTTATATTTTTTTCCTGAATCCTAAGTTTAGTCCCATTATAGCAATATTCTCTTCCCTAGTTCTGTAGGGTCTGGAAGGATCAGAAGAGACAAGTTCTTACAGTGCTGTGCTCTTTGTCCCTGCCAGATGATTGCCCAAATATTCTCGTGGAGGGTGCAGCTCTGCTCAGCTGCTCTGCAGGCAGGTTGCAAACTGCCAAGCCAGGTCCCTGTAAATACAAAATAAACCAGCTGCCAGTAAAACTGAAATATAATTCTCTATCCCCAGTACATGCAAGCAGAGAAACAAATCCCAGATATTCACACTGAGAGCCGACAGTCCCTTCTCACTTTATGTGGCTCTGTTCCTCCATTCCCTGAGCAGCCTCAGGTGTGGCAAGGACAAAGATAATGTGGCTGCAGTCTCAGAAAGTTCCAGATTCTGTGACACTTCCATTGCAAAGGACCTTGCTTGGCAACTGAGCTCCTGTTTGCAGGAGAAGGCACTACCAGAGGGCAGCGGAATTAGAAACCAGGTTTATTTTGAAACAGGCACAGTGTCATTTGGCAGAGAGCACCGAGAGCATTCTGAGCGCCATTAATGCCTGTGAAAGGTGTCAAAGGATGGAGAAGATCAGGCAGGTGTTTAGCTCCAAAATGACTGTGCCCATGTGCTGGGAGCTGCCTTCCTTTCTGGTCGTGGTATCCCCAGACAAAAGTCTGAATGCACAGGCCCTGCTGACAAGATAATTAAAGGATTGGCCCTAGTTTGTTGTGTCCATGGACATCCTGTGGTTTGTCAGTGCCACAAAGGATGTCACTTGATGCTGCTGGCCTGGATGGCGCTTTCTGCAGCCCCAGTGAATGGGTTCTCAGGTGTTTCCCACAAAAAGCATCTCCTGGTGGGAACAAATCAGAGTTTTTAGTTTATTATGGTGATATTCGGCTGTTGTAGGAGGTGACATGATGGTGACATGCCCTCGCTGGGGTAATGTCATGTTCATAATCTCATTTATAATAGGAAAAAAAATGACTTATGGGTACAGCTTGTGGATTTTCAGAGTTTAGTGGGATAAAAACTTCAGCATTCGCTGCCTCTGATATTTTCACTGACCTGAACCTTGGCCTGGTTCTCATTAAAAATACTGCATGTGAGGAGCAACTCTTTACAGTTTTAGGAATAAGGATTGGGCTCACTAGAAAAGCCAAAACTGTGCCTTATTTTCAGTAAAATACTGACCTGAAAAGAGCTAATGACCTGCTGTGACAGATTTATAACAATAAAAACCTGATGACTCGCCGTGGCCTTCACTGGAGTCATTTCTAGTGGCATGAAGCTTTGTGAAGACCCCCCAGAATATTTTGAGCAGAGTTCCTTGTCTCTTAGAGAGCTTTAGTCATTTTCTTTGCCAAGTTTCTCTCACAGCTGGATTAAGACAAAGTTTAGCAGTTTTTTCACCCACCCTCCCTCGGATCAGTCACGAGCCCGTGGGAACCATGCAAGGGTTGGAACAGATGCAGGCTCTGCTCCAACCCAGGCATGGCTCATGGGGATGCTCTTTGGTTCCAGCTGAGCTCAGGCACGATGGCAAAGGCTTTGTGGGGCACTGAGAAGGTGCAGAGGCACAGCCTTGCATGTTTTACACACAGAAATCCCAGCGTTTACACCACAGCAATCCCAGAGCGTGGGAAGGGACATCACGGCACCAACAGCGGTCCAACAAACTGGTGGGATTTCAGTGGAAAGCAGCCTGGCCTTACTGGCAGGAAATAAGAGCATGGGGAAGCTTTGGAGGGAGAAAACAAGAACCTAGATATTTATAGGAAAAAGATTATTTTTGTATTGATTTAGTGAGATAACCGCCCCTTCTCCATTTGCCTTTCTTTCCCCAGAGGCATCCCATGCTGTTCCAGAGGTGTCTCCTGACGTTCCAGAGGCAGAGTGAAAAGGAGCATCATTGCCAAGTGAGTGCTGGGGAAGGCTGGGCTGCAAGCTCTGTTGCTGTGCCTTTTCCACTCTCCCTCCTTCAGCAGAGGGCCCAGACTGTGCTGGGGACAGTGGAAGAGTTTGCCTTGGCAGCAGTTTGCTTTTGGGTGAGGTAATTTATGAGGTGCAGAAGTTCAAATCCAATCTTGTTGAGTACAATTTGTTCACAGCTGAAGTTTGGGCACTGAGTTCAGAGAGACCAGAACATTACCATAAAGAATTCTATACATTGCTGTGAACACTGATATTATTTCCACACGTGGTTTATTGCAATCAACAAGCTCTATTGTTGCCAACGAGGCTCAGGAAATGCAGCTTATCTTAAATCCATACTTATCTGTGTGTGACACAAGGCCTTTCTCTAAGTTTGCTATGGTGATCTATCTATGTTTAAATAAAAAAAGAGGGGAAAAAAGAGAGAAAAAGCAATATAAAACAGTGAGCAGAGGAATGAGATGTCTGGTTTCTCTTCCTACCTCTGCCAGTGTGACCTTGCACAGCCCCTTCTCTGCGTTCCAGCATCCACCACTATAAACTGTGAGTAATGAGGTTATAAATGTATCATTTTTATTGAGTAATGATGTTGCACGCTTCTGTTTTGTCCTTTATTTCTGTTTGCTGTGGAGTTTAATATTTGCCAGTAAAAAGCGTGCAAGTAGCTCGTTACATTTCAGGGTTCTCAGCCCTCAGCTCGTTGCAGTTTACGTGTTTATTTGGTTCTGGACAGGGCTGTGTTATTAATCATTTGGAAACTGCTCCAGCCAAGTTAACTAAACAGAGCGAGCCAAAGGGGGCAGGATTTGCAGGCTCCAGGTGCAAGGGAATTGGGTTTGGAGCTTTAGGAAGTTTTCTACAACTCCCCCATCCTCTAAAACCAATGTCCACCCCACGACCTTCCTGGCTTGCAAAAGTCCAGGCAGGAAAATTTGTCTTTTTTCCTCTTTGAGCAGTTTGCAAATCGTTAAAAGCATTTGTCATGGCTTAGTCTTAGTCTATTCAAATTATTGCTCCTGTTCACTTATTTCTGTTTGATTTAATCTTGATCTGTTCATTGGGCCCACTATAAATAAAAGTCACTACTAGAAGGTTTCCAGTGCACAAATTCTACAGGTCATTTTGTCTTTGCAGTGACACCTTTGAATTAGCAAACAAAAGACCTCAGTGTCTCTGAAATTAGAGTTGCAAATTTAGAATAAATCTCCTGATTATAGTGTTGAAGTAAAACTGGGGATGTTCTGCCCCTTTGGGGTAATTTTTCTGTGTGTTTCTTTGCAATTCCAACAGAAATTAAAATGGCAAGCAACTTATGGACTCAGAGATGTGCAGAAATACAGCCCATGGATTTGCTGGATGCTGAGCATGTTATTTATATGAAAACAAGTTCTGCTGTGTCCACTGTAGTAATTTTTCATGGGTCCCCCTCCCTGGAAATTTAAAGTGTCCAAGTGTGGTTCAGAATGATTTTGTGATGCAGTAAATTAGGAAAAAAAGAGTTGCTTTTTGTCCCCATTACAAACTTTCTTAGCACACTTCTCATCAAAAGATTTGTGACAGTAAATTTAGCTACGCTTTTGTATTCCAACATCACAACATTATTTTGAAATACATTACAAATATTTAGGAGTACTGTCACATTAAATTGTTTTAATGATGTTTTTGAGACTTTCAGTATCTTTCTCTGAAAATTGTGCTTCATCTTCTCTGCTTCTTCTATTCATTATTAGATGCCTGTGGAGCTTAATAGAAATATCCTTTATGCCAACCTTATTGTTAACAGGCAGCATTCTTTTTTTTTAAATCTCTGCACACCTTGTGAAGAAAAACTCATATTTCTTTACAGGAAACAAATACATGCACTCTGTTTATCAACCCAACTCTCCCCCTCTCATCCATTTCAGTATTTTTTTAAACTAAAAGTCTTTGATTTTCATCATTTAATCCCAGTTTGCCTCAGGCAAGCCGAGCATCTTCCCCTCAATGGCCATTTGTTTCTGCTTTTCCAAAGAGCTTCGTAATAAGGAAGGTGAGGAGTTTTAAAGATATCAAAAGGTGTCTTTGCAAGGGCTCCTGCAGTATGAAATTCCTTCATTTGTTTGAATGGGGCTGTTGAGGTTTTGAGGCTTTTCCAGCCATGTGCACAGCACAGGCAGTTGGGGTGATGGGTGGTGGGAGCTGACAGTGCCACCAGCTCTGCTGTGCTGGGCAAAGATGGGAAAGGGGAAACTTTCTGGGTAAAATACAACTTTGAGTAGGTCAATTGACTCATCTCCCCGTGGCTGAGATCTGGCATCTTTTTCTCAGGTTTATTAGTTCGTCTAATATACTGTTGTACTAATATACATCTAATATTGCCCCTGCAATGCCCTCAAGGGCATTGGTTTTTCTGCACTTTTTAATATAGATATTTGCTTTTGTATGTTTTTTTTAACAGATTTCCAGAGTAGTGATTAAAGTGAAATGGAGAGATCAAAAAAGGTAAAACTAATAAGGAGTGATCACAGGTACTGTTAAAAAAACCCCCAACAATGAAACCCAAACCAACCACTATTATTTTTATTGCAGTAGGGCATCAAAAACCCAACAGAGACTGAAGATTTACAGAGCTCAGAACTTCCCAGATAGTTACAGATAATTGTTGCTTCAAAGGAATTAGATGCAGCAGGCAAAAAGAAATGTCATTTTCTCAAAATTGCTCAGTTCAAGCTGGTGGGAAGATGAGGAGTTGCCAGGAAGTCTCCTGGCTGAGCAGTCGATGCACTAAATCAATAATTCACGAGATTGAATACATTTCCTTCCAGGAAAACAAAGTTTTCTGCAAAGTGGTTTAATGGTATAATTTTTGTCTGCCTGTTTCTTGTTCTCTGCTTTTGTAATGACAGAGGGCTCTCACTTTTTAGTGCTTGTGGCTTTAGTTCCACTGCATTTTAGTTACCTTGATTACCTTCCAATGCCTCAGGTATTTGAAGGGGAAACTCTCCTACGCCTTCCCAGCCAGGCAGGTGTGGATTTTACAGAGAAAAGCACGAGCAAAAGCATTTCTGGCTACAGTTTTATGTAGAAAATATTAAGAATTAGTGTACAAAGGAAAGATGAGAGCCCTAAGCAGATTGTTAGTCCTGGATTGTTGAAGCAAGAGAGTCCATTGGACAACCTGGTCTTGTGGAAGGTGGCCCTGGCCAGGGCAGGGTTTGGAACATGATGATCTTTAAGGTCCCTTCCAAACCAACCCATTCTATGAGTATTTTTATCCCCAGCTATCATATCCATCAAGGGATGGCCAAGGTGTGCCATAGTGGGGTGGGACTGGTGTGAGAGTTGGCCAAAGCTCAAGTAAAGAAATCCAGTGCAAGGGTCAACCTTGAAAAAAAAATGTCAAGAAGACTGAAATGTTTCCATTTTCACCAGCAGTCAGAGACATCCCTGAGCAAAGGAAAGGGGAGGGTATGAAGAAGGGAACTAATAACTCTGTTTTGAATTTTTGGCCACCTTGAGAAACCATATCCAGTTGCCTCTAACACGTTCTGGATTCTCCTCATGATCTTAATGATGAAGGCTGCCACATCCCATTAGCAAGGTTCTGAGCCTTGCAGTTCTCCTGAGAGCCTCTTCAGTGGCCTGGTGGGTGTTTCTGTGTGATGCATACAAAATAGAGTCTACTATTAAAATATTTTTTTTCCATTCATCATTTAAATCAAATTACAAGGCACTTGAATGTTGAATAATTTATATTCTCCAAAAAGATGTTAGGATATTAAATAGCAGGAATAATGTTAGATGAGATTGTTATAGAGAACTCTTCTCTATTTTTGGTAGTGCCTTAAACTCTTCCTATCAAATATTTTTTTTGCCATCTTTGTCCTGATCGTGGGGTTATTTCAAGAGGGTTTTTCTGTTTGCTTCTCTTATTTTTGAATGTTTACTGGGCAAATCTTTTCAGTTCAGGCACTGCCCAACTGGTTCATCCAGTCACTGACTTCTGTAAAAGAAGGTTCTTTTCAAAATCACGTTCCCACATACTCCCTGCCTTTGGAGGCAAAGGCACAGCTCTTCTCTGGATCTGTATTTCCCTCCTGGCAAAGGGCTGCACATCCCTCAGTGCCTGGCTGGGTGATGTATTAGCATATTTATAGAAATTGATGCATGTCTTCTGCTGAAGAGTTTTTTCTCAAAGAGATACAGAGACAAGTGGAGAACACTTAATTTCATGTGGGTTAGTTTTTGACAAGCTTGAAGTTGGGAAAAATAGTGAGAAAGTTATGGTTGATTTTGCCTCTGAATTTCAGCAGGATGATTTCAGGACCCCCCAGACTGTTTCAAGTGTGCATGGGAAGGAGAATTTGCCCTTGAGAGAGTTGCATTTACAGATGGAATTGTGTAGGCACAGTTGTTGCAACCCAAAAAGAAAATGAGAAGGAAAATGTCATTGTGATCAGGCAGGTTAATGCTCTGTTTGAGTGCAGGGGACATATATAACCCTTCCTGGCTTCAGAGCCAGCGGGATGAAGAAAAGGGGGCACTTGGAGGATGATAACAAGGATATTATGACGGGGAACATGACATTTAAGTGCCGATGGAATGGGCAATTCTCTCAGCCCTCGGGAAGGCAAGTGTTGCTGAAACACAACAACTTATTGAACGAGTTTCCTGCACACTTGTTACCGTGTTTGCTTCCCAAAGTGCCACAGTGAATTCTCTCCTGGCTTTTGGCACAAAAATAAAGGCAAGAGAAGAGGATTCCCAGCAGGAACAGGGTGCCAGGGCCTGGAGTGTGTTGCCTTCCCAGATGAGGAGGGTGAAGAAGCAGCTTGGTTGTCTCAGCAGGATATGGAGAATTTCTCCAGAGAAGATGGAAGGTCCAGGTTGTCAAAGGAACTTGTGGTAAGGTTTAGCTTATCTCACTTAAAACATTTGGAAGTGCTAATAAGAGTTTTAGGTGTGAGGGGGAAGTAGTTTTCCTCTTGGGAAGGTAGGTGTGGGGCAGGATAGATTTTACGTGGAGGGAAATGGAAGAGGGGGAATAACCAAGGTAAAGAACAGCACGGCTTGAGGTGTAACGGTGACTTCAAAGTGGACATTCTGATTTCTCCTTTCAAAAAGCAAAAGTGCATACAAACCAAGTGGGGAAGTGGTTTCATTTCTACCCCAACGCTCCCTGTTTTGTTTTGTACCAGAAGTGTGCTGGGCTGTTCCACGTGCTGGAGCAGCTTTGGGAACCACTGCCCTGGGGTGTTTGTGCTGAGGGCTGATCTCAGTCCGTGTTGAACAGTGGCCACATCAAGCAGACCTGCAGCCCATCCACACCACGTGCAGAACCCCTCGTGTGTGGGTTTGTTCTCCTCACCCATCACATCCCGCTGCCTCCAGGGTCAAGGCAGGTTTTCCATCCCACTTCCACGTGCTGTCCGTGGCCATACCTGTCAGCATTCCTTTCTCTCTCTCAGCTGGGATCATATGCCAGCAGGTTGCTCCTTCCAAAATTGCAGACGAAATAAGACAGATGTGCCAAATGCAAAGATATTAAGAGACCAGTTTCCATGGCAATTGTAACCAGGGTCTAAGATAGTCATTCCTGGGCCTGGAGTTGTGTTGTAGCAGCTTTGCAATGGAAATGACCAGGTGCAGATTTCTGGATTTTCCTCTGCTTTTTATGCAATTTATTCCATTCCCATAATACAGCTCCAAAAAGGTGTATCATGATGACAGGCTGAGGAAACTAGTTAAGAACTTTATTTAATATTGCATATGTAATTGTATATAATATTCACATATATATAAATAATATAATATATAATTATATATGCATATAATAAATATACATATTATTTATATATTGCACAGGATGAATATATTAATTGCATATTAGATCACCTAGAAAAGTACTAGTTCAGAACAGAAGGCTGCAGGGCTTCATCTGAAAAATAAACCAATAGAAAAGTTTTCATGATGTATTTTTATGTTTATTTGCATTGTAAACTGTTTGTGGCATGGATTCTGAGCTTGTCTCCACAGAATTATGCTTATATACATCCACCTCGTGTCATGTGTCTGCTCCATAAATAGAAATATTAGTAGATAAAAGTAGCAGCCCCTTAGTTCTGGCCAAGTCTGGGAGGGGATGAATTGTTAATTCAACTTAAACTGCTTTTACGAAGTTCTTGTTCATTTATATTAATTGCTTGTACTGACCTGACCTAACCTGCTTAGGTGGAACTGCAGAAATTAAAGATGCTTCCATCTTGCAGGCATAGAGTGCACCGAGAGCTGCGTGCTTAAATGCACCCACTGACACCTTCTACATAAAAATTCAATAAAACCCCTTGGTATTGTGGCCCAGCTAGAACAGATGTGCTCTGAGAGTCAATCACAGGACTCCAGCTGGGGCGGGGACCTCAGGGATCATCTGCCCCAGCCTTCCTTGGCCAAAGCTGGGTCTAGACAAGCTGGCCCAGCACCTTGTGCAGCTCAGTGTTCAAGGGGTACAACAGTGGGCAATCCACCACTGTCCTGTGATGATTATTCCAATGGCTGATTGTTCTCATTGTGGAAAATTTTCCTCTTTTGTCTAGTTGAAATCTCCCCAGGAATAATTTGTACCCATTACCCCTTGTCTTGACTCCTTGTGAAAAGGGATCTCCACATTCTTTGTAGCCACCCTTTAAATACTGGAAGGAAAAGGTCTCTCTGAGGTTTCTTTCTGTCAGGATTTGGGTTGTACTTCAGAGTGGGATGGACTTGAGCATCTGATGGATTCAAAAGTGTTCCTGTTACTTTTCCCAGATGTGCTGGGAGACAGAGAGAACTCTCCAGATGTGGTTTATTTGGGATGCCAAGTATTGGCTCGGTGAGGAATTATGCTGCAATAACTCCTGTCCTGTTCCTTCTCATCCTTCCTCACCTTCATGTACTGATTTAGAGGTTTCTGTCACTGCTCCTGAGTTTGACTGAGCTTGGTTGGTCTCACAGGATTTCAGGATAAGGTTTAGTTCCTGAGAAAGTTTGGGATGAGGAGGAAGTGGAAGGAGGAGCCAAAGGCACAACAAAACCCTCCATGTGTTATGGAAACAGCTAAGGTGAGCTTGGATCCTCGGGAGTTTTTATCTCTGCTTCTCCATAATCCCCCTTGCTGGACTTCTGCTTTTAGTCAGGGTTAACATAAACACTGGGAATCTAGTCCTGGATATTTATTTTAAGCAATACTACTCAACATGACCAGAAGCTTTGGAAAATTTGCCAAAGTCACCTAGAACATAAAGAACCGATGGAAACTGTCATATATATATAAATTTGCTCAGTTATATAAACTCTAAAACCCCCTAAGAATGCTCTACAGTGCTCAAAGTAGGCAGGAGGGGGAGCACATGTTGCAGCAAAGCCCAAGATCCTTAAGAATTCTGTATTTTCATCTCTGGAGCTGGAATGGTTCCTGCTTGTAGCAAGCACAAGTGTCCGTGTGTTATTACATTAATTGGCATCCCGATCAATTCCGTAATAACTGTGAGAGAATGAAGATTGAGTGGCCTCTGTAAGTAGGCTAGAACTAAATAATGGATATTTTATATTTTACTTTTGTATTCTCTCTCTTTTGAATCTGTATCCGATCCAAAAATAAAAAGGAGAGTGGAAAAAACCACTTGGCATGTTTCATCAGATATCTCCAAAATGCTTTTTGCAGCATTTAAGGAGCAGAACTATTATTGCCACCCTCCTAGTTAACCGTATTCTGTGGGATCTTGGCTGTTTTCTCACAGAATCAGCCTGCAGAGCCCCATGAAACAGTTCTATTTTATACTGAAGCACGTTTGGAGTCATTTTGGCTTCTGAGTGACTGTGGCAGCTTCATCCCTTGTGGGATCAAAACCCAGAAAGCAAATACAATGAGACTGATAATAATATTTATGATTCCCAGATTTAGAGCTGCTCTCTCCCTTTCTGTAAAGCAGGGGAATTTTCCCTGGAGACTTGCTTGTTTAGCCCCTTGGGTATGGTTAAGGTTCCTGAAAGGTTTATAAAGCTCCCAAATAAATATTTGTGAAAAGAACTATTAATGCTTGGAGAGAGCAGCGTTGAAAAGCTGGTGATATGGCAACTTAACTGAATACACAGTAATTATAGATCTGATTTCCAAGACTTTTATTCCCACAGATGGCTCCTTTGCAAGGGAAGGAAGAAAAAAGACACCACTCTTTTTTCTTTTTTCTTTTTTTTTTTCCCCCAAATAGACTAGGTACAGTTTTTAGTTTCAGGAAACAGGTTTGTCTATTGAAGCACCTTGTAGTCTGTCAGTAAAAAAAACTTAATTGCAAATGGGAGGAATGATGAGGTGCAAAGAGTTGGTAGAGAACTGATACAGGCTTTAATAATGAAAGCTCACAGATGCTATAAATGTGTGTCACAGGGTGGTTTGGGTTGGAAGGGACCTTAAAGGGTCTGCTGGACAGGGGGGATGAGCCAGAGCACACCCCCAAAAACTGCAGCAATCCAGGCCTGGGAACTCCTTATTCCTCAGCCAGCAATATAGGAAACCAACAAGTAGATGGCATTCTATCTCTATTTTTAAATGAAGAAACAACTGCTCAGGTTGTCGTGTGGTCTGTTCTTTGCCCTTGTTATGTTGTTTGTCTGAAAGAAGGAATGTGTATTTATTTAACAGTTATAGCCCCTGACTTTAAAAATATGATGGTAAACATTATATTAAAATTGATTAAATGCAAAGTGAATTCCCTTTTATATTAAAGAACTCTGTGATAAAATAGCTGACAGGGATCGGCTGACTCATGAAATACCAAATTCCTCCCAAACTTCGTGTTTGCTGCTTTGGTGCAGAACAAACCACAAAGCAGCTTCTGCTTCCCCTCCAGGAAAGCGAAGGGACACTTGGCCAAACTGTGTCATTAATATTTCCAGCTGAACTGGCCCACAAGGCTTGATTTATAGCTTAATGATGAGATATATTTACACACTTAGCGAAAAAAGCCCTTTCCCCCACACAAACAGCCCAGTGGTCACTGTAAAATGTTTCTGGGTGTGCTGAGGAGTAAAGCAGCACTTGCTATTTTTTCAGCAAAGCTTTCAGGGAATTAGCAATGGGGAACCAGGAAAGGCTGAAGGTTGCTGGGCTTTATTTAAACTTTGAAAGGAAAAAGTCATTTAGGTATTGAACTGTATTTTACACCAGATGAATAAATGTCTCATGAGCCTTCCAGCACTTCACATGTCTGGGCAAGAAACAAGTCAAACCCTTTTTTATAAGAGAGGATCTATAAAACCATATATAGAGAGGACCTTGTTTTTGGAGAAGAAAGGGGGGGAAATACTGTGTTGTAATAATCTTCATACTTTTCTCCACACTTGCTGCTAAACCCACGGTCCCTTTGATGCCTTGGAAGAGAAACTTGAGATGAAATGTCACAAAGGTGTCCCAGTTCACTCTTACCTGGCCAAAGGTGGTTTGTTGTGATGAGTCAGGGACTCACCTGCGTCCAGGGGCGTTGCTGGTTCATCCTGGTTGCACTGGTCAGCCTGGTGTGGCAGAGAACATTTCCATCCTCTAACCCACCCATTGATTTTGGCCTTGCAGTGATGGTGGTTTAATTTTTAACAACCATTACCATTTGGGACAGCAGATTTAAAGTCAGCAAATGAGGTAAGAGTTATGACTTGCAGCCTTTTCATTGTGTCTTTTCAAATTTTATTTATACTTCAAACAAACAAAAACAATTCAGAAGCTCTAAATCTCAACACAGTGTGTAAAAATATGTGCTGTAAGTATATGACATTTCATTATGCTCTTAAACATACAGGAAAATTATTAATTTACATTCACTTTTGAAATCATAGAATATCTTGAGTTGGAAGGACCACAAAGATCATAGAAATCCAATATGCTCCAGTGTTTCCTTTGAATTTTGCTGCCTGGGCATGCCCAGGGTTGTTTTTGTATGTTTTACTTGCATTTCATTAGTGTCCAGGAGCCCTGTAGGTTAAATAGTGCAGTCAGAACTCTGTGTGCATGGGCTGTGGACATAATGACAGCCTTCAACAGAGAGCATTTGCTGTCTCCTGTCTCTGACAAGCAAGACAGTAACAAAATTGACTTTATAATCAGCCCCAAACCGTATTCAGGGTGAGTTTTGAAGTGAGAATTTGAAGGACTCTGAAATTCTGGTGAATTAAGGTATTCCCCTTCCCTGGGTTGGCTTTCTTTCCTGTGTCCTGGTCCTGCCCTGCCCATCCTCAGCTCCAGCTGCATTCCCTCTGCTCATCCCAAGGAAATTCAGGTTAGCCAGTTATTCCCAGGAGAATCTTGGGTCAACACCAATTTTCTCTTCAAGCTTTAAACGTGGCCTAAAGTATCTGGCTTTCCTCTAGGGCTCTGAGCTGGTTATCCCAGCCATGACAAATTGAAATATATGGGCTTTTTGAGGAATTTTTTTCTGTGGGATCATGCTTTTCACAACGTTACTATTGTAATGACAAAAAATAGCTGTTAAAAATAACCTTGCTCCTAAAAGAAAAAGGAAGAAAAAAAAGTGAAATGCTGCTTTTTCATGTCAAGGTTTTTTTTTTAATATTCTTCCCTTTTTTGGGTAGATTTGTTTGCCAAAAAAACGACTGCAATAGGAGAGAGTTGCAGTTCTTGCCTGAGGGTTCTCAAGAATCTGCCTCCCCTTCAAGGGTGTTTGTGACTAGAGGGTAAAACTGCAGTTGAAGCTTAATGAATAGTGAGGAAATGTTAATGGGCAAGGTGGCTAAATGAGAAACAAAAATACATTTCAGCCACAGGGGCTCACTGAAATCACGTTAAAATCATCCCTGCAGGAAACATTGTCCAAACTGCACCAAGCTTTGCCACCCTGCCTATCTGGGAATTTGGTAAAACACAGAGGATTGGTTTTATTAATCTGTTTTTTTATATAATTACACCTTTTTTAATGAGCTTGCCCACCCCTGAAGATGCAGGGTTTTGCAGGATGAGAGGTTTGGGCTGGAGCTGCAGCTGGACCATTAGTGGGGACCACTGGCCAAAGCTCCAGCAGGTGTAAAATGGGACAACTCTTCTCTAGGGGGTGAAATTTGTGCCAGTCTGGAAGCTGGGAATAAAGAAATCCTCAAAACCCACTTAATTAAATAGTTAATAACGCAATATAATGCTATATAATAAAATGTTTGAGGTCAGCCCTACATCCTATAAGCAAATTGTATATAAAAATAGATAGGTGATATTTTTAAAAAAACAATCCTTGTAGTAATTTTTCTAGGATAAATATGATCAAATATTCCATAGCTGTCCCAAACATGATAAATTCTGGATTAAGGAATGCTCGTGGTTGGTGAGTGTCAGTCCTGGCAGTGCTGCAAAGAGAGGCCAGTTTAAAAGAAACTGTAAAGCCTCAGTAGATTGTTCCATGGGAGGAGCTGGGAGCTGCAGGCAGGGAAATGGTGGCTGCAATTTGATTAAAATGACACTCCTGTAGATTGGTTCAGGAAATCGGGAAGATCATCAAGATAAATGAAGAAATTAATTAAAAAAGCACAAAGCCTTCATCCCCAGTGAGTCGAGCTGTTGGCCAAGGAAATGATGGCACTTAAATAAAAAAAAGTCCAGAGGTAGAAGGATTCAGTAGAGTTTATTGTGAAATACTCCCCTTTTTCAAATTCTTATCCCAGTTGTCTTTCCAGGGGTTATGTTTCGTATGATTCTACACTTTTCTTACTCAAGCATCAGTAATTACTGTAAAATTTATACAACAGTTGCATTCGCTGGTATTTGGAAATAACATTATGTTTAATGAAAGTAGCATTGCATGATCAAGATAAACCCCCAATCTCAGCAATAATGGCTGCACCAATGTTATAGAGGTTGATATTTCCTATATTTAAATACTTTTTCCATGTTACAACCACATTACAGCAACAGGTGTTTTCTGTGAGCTCTGATAACAAAATAAATGAATATAATAATCCTATTTTTTTGTGCACTGAGCATCACCAGCCAGCCTGGATCCCTTCTTGCTTCTCCTAGATGTGCTTGGTAGGATTTTGCTACAAATGTGTGTTGCTCCAGAAATGGGACCACAATATTTATATTTATCTATCCATCTACTTATCTATCATCAATTTATCTTAACTACTGTGTTGGCTGAAGGGAGAAAAAAATGTTTTTTATTAAGCCCCAAAATCCTTTATAATTAGAGTGTACAGAGAGAATGTAATTGAAAAACTAATCTTCCCTAAATTTGATATATAAACCTAGTTCATATGTGGGACATGAATGTTTCTCAGAGCAACTGCTAGTGGAGAACACTGTTATTGGAGAAATGTTAGTGTATATTAAAAATACATCCATTAGCTCAGAAATCTGAGTGGGTTTCACGATTTTGTGGGGCAGTGCTCGTGTCATCCCACGCCTGTGCTCTCAGGTAGCCATTTATCCCCAAAAGTCTGGGAAGATGAGGTGAGGATCAGAGCAAAGATACAATTTGATGCATTAAATAATAAGATAATATGTCTTTTAACATATAAGATTATTTTCTGGTGTTTTTTCTGATTCTATAAACTATATTCAGCTAATACACATGTCCCATCTCCCTCTTTATTTTTCTTTTAATCAAATATGCTTTAAGCCATACTAATATTCCCCCCTGTAAGGCAGGGGTCGTGTTTCCTGGCAGCTAAATATTTATAGGTTTTAGGAAATAACCAGCAATGTGGGGACAAGGCTGATACCCAAACGCTTCACTTGGCCTGTTTGGGTGACATAAAATGGCTTTTGTTAAAAGTTTAATTATGAACTAGCAATAAAATAATACTGTAAATGGTGAGATCAAGCCAAGTTCGAAGCTCTCTTGGACTGTCAAACACTTAATGCATTTGCCCTATGGCCAAGTCACTTTTAGTACAAATTGAAAATACCACTCGATCCTTGATCTACCTGCTGGAATTTCCTCTTTTTTTGGCCCAGGCTATTTGCCTGCTTGTATTTTCAGCTTACAAACTGCACCGTCCCTGTTGCTATTGAGCTGTTGTCACTTGGTAAAATCCTCCCTAACAGCACTTGTCCTTTTTGTGCTTGCCAGGTGGCCTTCCCTTCCCTGTGCCCTCCTGGAATGTGCCTGGAATGCCCATGCACAGGCTGGGATTTACCTGGAACACAGAGGTGGAGGCAGCAGAGGAGACTCCAGCTCCTCGTTGCCCTTGTTATTGACATTAAAGGCTGCAAAGGTCTCCAGCCCTGGAAGGGGAGGCTTCTCAAAGCTGCACTGAGGTGATGCCTCAAGGCTTGACCCTTTGTTTGGAGTCTCTCAGCACAGATTTGGGCTTGTGCTGTTATTCAGGGCACACATTTTACCACGTTTTGTATTTCAGGAGCAGAAAGGCAGAACTTTCTGTCCTGAAGATGCCCAGAGTTTTATCTGCGGCTCTTCTGGATTTGTTAGTCAAAAGCATCTCGGTGGCTTAGATACCTAAGTCCCAATGAAAGTCAGTGGAACTCAGATAAATGGATTTTAGGGACAGGGTTATAAGCATTTGCTGTGAATTTCATGCTGCTCTCCACGGAATCTTAATGGCTAACTTTATTTTGAGCTATAATAATTATCTTTGAAAGATAACAGCCTTGATAGCAGCGAGCTGGGTGCTGGGGCTGCAGAGGTGAAAACATTACTCTTTATTTTTTATTCCCTCCTCTCTGTCTCTGCAAACCTCCGTCCCCCTCTTTGGCTGCAGTTCCTCTAATTTAATAGACTGTGCTTGTCAAGATTGGATATCAAGCACTGCAGACAATCAGGTAAGTCCTTGTCATCTGTCACGTAATGGGGTCTTGGGTGCCCTGAGAAAAAGTTGCCAAAGTAGGGTATGCTGCATTCTGAAGTTGAAACTGGAGCTCTGTTTACTCCTAATACAAAAAGAGCATTAAGAGATTGATGGTCTATTTGAAATTCCTTTGAAAATGTATCCCAGAGTGGATCTTTTTTACTGCTTGTCTCTTGTGAGCCTCTTTGGAGAAAAAGCCATTCTTTTAGATCCACACTGCTATAAAACCAGGGAACTGTCAGAGCCCTGCTGATCCAATTACAACTTTAAAACTTTTAAGCTTTTGATTTACAGTAAGCTCATTCCAGTTAAATACAGAGGAATCTTTTTCTTAATCTCTACATTGTTTAGCAGTGTGTTTCACAGTGTTTTTCATGTCTTTTCCCCTTACTTATGGAAAATAAAAATGATCAGAGAATCCCAGCCTGCTTTGGGTTGGAAGGGACCTTAAAGCTCCTCTTGTTCCACCTCTGCCATGGGCAGGGACGCCTCCCACTAGCCCAGGTTACTCCCACCTGGCCTTGGCCACTCACAGGGATGGGGCAGCCACAGCTTCTCTGGGCAAATTCCTGCCCAATATCCCATCCATCCCTGCCCTCTGGCAGTGGGAAGCCAGTCCCCCTTTTCCTGTCCTTCCTTAGCCTTGTCCAAAGGCCCTCTCCAGCTCTTGGAGCCCCTTTGGGCACTTGAAAGTGCTGTTGATTTGGGATTGTTTTCCTTTTGTTGTGTAAAGCCATCAATAACACACTGGTAGGGGCAGAGGAGGGCTGTGCAGGGCAATAAACCAGCTTGGGATTGTTTCCTTAGGTTTTGTTTATTTATAATGCAACTTGCAGACAGAATGTTTAAGGTACTTTAGAGCTGTGCTGCTGTGGCTGAACTATGTCATTAATCTCCCTTTCTAGGCTGTCTCGGGTTCTCTTGGCTCCCCAGTTGTGCATTCTGGGCTCTCTTGCTAAGGTGTCCAGGAGGGAAGGGCTAGGAAATTTGGTTATCCCTGGTTTTTTACCTTCCAGCACTCCTCAGCCCACCAGGAGCTACAGAGCCGTGGAGTGTGAAGAGTTTGGGGAATTATTTCTGCTTAAGGCTGCTGCAGAGAGTTGTGTGTGGGGTTAGTCCAGCTGCAGGGAGGCTGCACTTCAAAAGCAAGGAGCTTTTCTTCAAAAAAAGCAGCTATTTTGGCTATTTCAGCTCCAAATAACAAAATAACACGTTTGGCAGTTACCTCAGTTAAATTAGCATTTAATTTGATAACATTCCCTATAAACCCTCGAACCCATAAATCTATTTGCTTCTCATTTACTAATAATTAAATTTCAGAATAGAACATTGAAGTAAAATGTTCCCAGAGTTTCTGTGTTGAAGATCTCAGTCCATAATCTCTGCAAAGCTTTGTATTCCTGACTAATTAACTTGACCGGCCAGGCCATAGTAAGAGCTTTGCCTTCTCTGGTTATAATTAATTTCTGAAGAGATGCTATTTTTTGATGCTGAGATATTTTTCTGCTCAACAATTACGATGATTATTTGCAGGTTTTCAAAAGATGTTCTGTGAGGAGTCTGTGCTGCAAACAGTTCTGCATGTGAATAAATTGAGATTGATGTAGTACAAAGCAAATTACATCAGTAGCACTACTTGGGGGAGTTTCTTTACTCCTGTTTGTCGCTTCTTGCCACATCAAGGATGGCACAGGAGTTGCCTTTTTCCCCTAAACAAAAATTGTGGTAGTTGGTTATCCTTGAAGGTTCCTACTGAGGAAAGACAGCTCTTGATTCCCAAATTTAGGAGGCTCAAACCCTGTAAAATAATAAAGAAATCTGGTTAAAATAAGAAGGTAGATTTCTTAATTCTCAGTTTTTAATGAAGTTCAGGTTGGATCTCAGTAAATGGTCCTTGTTACCTCTCAAATACACCTTATTTCATTCTGTATCAGTGTTTGTGGCAGGCACTTGTCCTGCTCCTCCCCAGTTATTTAGGAGCTGTTGCTGGGCATTCTTTCATTAATCCAGATTATTCATGTTTGTTTCCTGAGATAAATTTTGAGTTTACAAGGAGTGAGTGTGCAGTGGAGGAGCACTCTCATAGATCGTGTACCTGCTCTAGAAATGCTTTAGGTGTAAATGTCAGCATGGAGTGTTGTTTAAAATCTAATGCTCTTTAAAAGCATCTGCTCAAAGTCTCTTCTATAATGATATTGTTCTCCAAAGAAACATTGAGAAAAATATTGTTTACTGGATCTCATTTCCATAGATAAATTCAGTGGCTTAACCCCATTGGATGATGATGTTACCTGACATATAAAGGGTGTCAGAGCTTCACCTGAACAATAATGCTCAGTAAGAAATGATAATTCCCTGAGCGCTAATGAGACCTTTGATGAAAGATTGTGCTCATCAGCTGGGGATTGCAGAGGAGTTTTGTGAATAACCATCTCTGGATCTGCAGAGCAATCCTCTAGCACAGGACAAATGTTTACACGGCTGATTGTTTGTATTGATACCCCTCAATGGTTGTTTTCATAACTCAGACACGTCGCAGAGGGAACAAATCCAAGCCTGCTCTTTTGTGGGAGTAGGCAGTCACCTTGGCACATTTCAGACAAAATTCCCACAAAGCCCAGAAGATTGTCCATAGTGTCATATTTGGGACAAATCACAGAAATGACAGCATTTCTTCATGTTGTAGGAAATGCTTGTTTTGATGCCTTTAGTCCTTCCAGTGTTTGGAGGTGCAGGAATGCACATCCCCCAGTGGTGTGAGAGGTGCAGATCACTTTGACAGCTCTTTAATCTCCTTTATCTTCAAGAAATATGGTTGTTGAGAAGCACTGCAGGTCCAGTTCTCTGGAGAGCATCTTCAGTTCTCTTAACAGATCTCTTCCACCTTTGGCTCAAATGGATCACTCTCTTTTGCCTCACTCCATCAGTCTCCTCATCCTGCTTCTCCTGGCTCTACATCTTCTCAGTGATGTTCCCTCTGCACTTCACATGGTGCTCTCATCGCCTTCATTTTTTCAGTATAATTTTCTCATTTATACAAAATCCTTTCATGCCTGTGACCTGTCCCAGCCGACCTTGTTACTGCCATTACTGCTCTTATTATTTGCATCTTCTGTCATCTCCCATTGACTTGTCCCCTCTTTTAGCAGGTTTGGCAACCATTTCTTCTCTTTGCTCCCCCCCAAGTGCCTTTGGTGCAAACCTCTGTTCCTCTGCAGGCCCTGCCATCGGGAAGAGCCTTTCTGAGTCTCTGCTTCAGCAATCTCCTGTATCTTTTAAAATCTCACTGAAAAGCAGCTTTTCTCACTTGTCTGAGCCACTTAATACTGTATTTCATTTCTTCCATTATGAGCTATTTCATTTAGTGATTGTATTATTTTAATCTTTAAGGCACTTTAGAACACTATTTGGAAGAGAATTGTCTTGTGTTGTAATGCCATGTTATATTATACACTTATTGGAGTGGAATAGGAATGACATTGGAATTTATTGAGCACAATTTTAAAAAAAAAGATTTTCTTACTTATTCTTTTTGAGTAAGTTTTATCTGCCAGTAAAAATACAAGTAAAATTGATTTTTACTATCTTTTGAAGGTGTTTAGGATGGGAGACTTGGATGATTGGCTTGAGGACACCTTCCCTTAGACCGGGTTGTTCCAAGTCCCAACCAACCTGACCTTGAAGACTTCCAGGGATGGGGCAGCCAGAGCTTCTCTGGCCTTCTGAGTGTGGCCAGTTGTAGGTATTGGTGTCAGTTTTTATTTGCCAATACCAAAGTCTGGCAGAAGGAAGGGAATGTGGGACAGCTGGGAAGGGAGAGCAGTTTACAAACCTATCCTGAGTGGCTTTGCTGTCTGTCTGTCTCCAAAGCTGCCTTTGTTTACCAGCTGGAACTCCAAAGGTGACTCCCAGCACAGGAGATCCTGTGCCTGTAAAGGAGAAAGAGATGCTTGTGCTTCAGTGTCAGTTTAGATGCCATGGGCTGTCTGGCACATCTGGCTGGGCCTGGCAGGTGGGGAAGAAGCTCCAAAGGACTCTGGAATGGCACAATGAAGGTAAGCAGGAAGCTTTGTCATGTTTAAAGCCCTGGACACTGAGTCACTCCTTGGGTGTCTTTTCCAGGATTCTCCACTCACCCCTTTATTACTGGCTAAATTTTGGAATCACTGTCTTGTCAGGCTGGGCTCAGGTAAGTAATATAATTACCTATTCGTGTAAAATCTCAACTTCTCCCAAGTTCAGGGGAGAAAAATGCATAGGTTCTGGTTTGGCCTATTGCACAGTGAGACACTCGAGGCAGGTTAAGGTTAATTTCCATATCCAAACTTCCCTGAAGCTGCAGGTTTGGGATTGGGACCCATTACCGTAATGCATTATGTTAATGCTATAGATGAAATTCCAATTCAATCTTCTTCATGAGAAAGCCTTTGACATGATATATTAACCATCAGATTAGAGGTAGACTGACTAATTATCATTTAATGCAATTGAATGCCAGGGTTTGTCATTTGCCAGGGCTGGCTGGGTGGGGAATATAAATCTGTTCCCACGGATATCGTTATGAACTTCAGATGGAAGGGAGATTAAAATTCCCTGAATGCAATATTTATTCACAGTCATTATTCACACACTGCCATACCACAGTGTCATAAAAATGCCAGCACCTACCTTTCCATTCATATGTAGTTTTAGGAGAAAGATTAATCTGATCCCAGTCACAGTTTCTATGGACCTACGTGCTGTTATTCTTTAATAGTCCTCCATGGGCAAACATCTCTGGATGGAATCTCTATTCGGAGAGAATCCTGGGGATGGCTATTCCCTATTATGAAAGCATCAAAATGACAAAGGAATAAACCCTCTGAGTCATTAAATCTAAATCCATGCCATGCCAGGGGAGTTCAGCCTCAACTCAGCAGTCCCCTCTTCTGTGGCTCAGACGGGTCTCTGGCCACACTCATTATTAGTGCTGATCCTCGTCTAAGCTGCTCCAACCAGTAATTCCCAGTGTGGCAATTAATCAGGTGTTTTACTCAAGTCCAGATAGATTAGATTGATCTCATTTTCCCTTCCAAGAAACTAGTTCTCTTAGAGGGGGAAACAAAGGACAAACCAGGAGGTCAGAATCCCTAATGATTCCTTAGAAGCCTGGGCTCCATTGGATACTGATTTTTCATTTCCTTTCCACTCCTTAAGAGTGTTTTGTTACATACACCAGAACTGTAAGAATAGGTCCAGGATTGCAGTCACCACTTCTTTCTCAATTGAAAAATAATGTTTTTAGTGCTCTCTAGTCACTTGGAGAGTCATTTGATGTCCTTTAATTAAAAAAAAGAAAACCCTCAAAACCAAACTATAAGATCAATTACTTTAATACTTTGGGATGAGGATTCTCTTACCCTGCTGAGTAGGTGTTTTGCTTCATCTCAACACTGGTCACTTCTGTGACACTGCTCTGACCCTTCCTGGCCATTTTAGTTTTGCTCCAGGTTCAGTCCTGCTGTTATTAAAATTTTAATGTTCATTTACATTTTTGCCTATATTTAGATTATATTTATCTTACTGCCTAAGCCCCTACTTGTGTCTTTTCCTGTTCCCCTTTTATTCACATGATGAAACATCCTTGCGCTGTTTGTTTTCATTTTCATTGTAAAACCACCTTGAATTTGTCAGGTTTCAGCTTCCACCTTCTAAAACTCAGGTTCTTTACTGGGTTGAGGGTTGTTTGCATTCTCTCTGAGCTTTTTCTCAGTACCTTTCCTGAGGTGGTTGTTGGTGCCCAATCTGTATCTCAACATTCACAATTTCTTATAATTAGATTGTTCTCCAATGTATTTATGTCCAAAAAAAAAAATCAAATAATGTCTACTGGTTCATAAATATGACCACAGGATCTTGTAGAAAACTTAAACCATCCCCACAGAAATGATTTTTAAATTACTTCTCAAAATCATTCCAATCCACTCTCTCACCTGTAGTATCATTTCATATCTCCTGAGAATTTCTAGCATTTTTTACCTACGATGTTAACCATTAGCTTTTTAAATTATAATTTTTTCCTGAACTATTTTGACATACATTTATTTAGTCATGATTTACTTGTGTGCTTCTACTGAAGGTTTTATTTGCTTCTCAGCTTAAGTCATACAGTGCTTCTGACCCTGCCTTCCGTTCACATCATCTCCCCGTTCCTGATCGTATCAGCACACGGTGGAAAATGAAATGTTGTTTGGGTTTGCTCCTAGTAAAGTGTAGCCTCTGAAACGTGTCACTCTTAAACTCTACAAAGGGGTATTATGTGGGCAGAGTTTACCTTCATATCAAACATGTTCTTTTATGAAGTGATGTGAACTACCAGTGATGTGTCACAGATTTTTCCACAGCTGGTTTAACTGCCCATTGTAACAAAAATTGAGAACTCAATTTAAAAAAAAATAGCCAACAAAACAGTCACAAAAAGGTGGTTTAATAGCTAAGAGTGCCTGTCTCGGAACACAGAATGGATGCCAGTTTTTCAGCAGTGGAAAATTAAACCCTGGGTTTAGCAGTTGTCATCTAAAGCAGCTGATGACACAATTGGGAGCTGTGGCTTTCTGATCAGAATGTGCAATCTGCAGTCCAGGAGAGACACAGATTAGAAACCACTATATTTTAATTTGGTGGGAGTTGTAGGCACAGATATTTCCTGCGTGAGTTGGTGTTCCTCTCAGATCACTGTGTATGAACCTCTCTGGTGCTGATCTAGGTGAAAGTCGTATTTAATTGCTCCACATTTAGTAAAGAGGTGATATTTTTAGGATAATAATCCCTGGGAGTGTTCAATGCCAAGCTGGACAGGGCTCTGAGCAACCTGGGCTGGTGGAAGGTTGGAATGAGATGGCCTTGAAGGTCCCTTCCAACCCAACCCATTCTGTGACTCCACGATAAGACTGTGTAATGTTATAAAATATGTATATTATGCACCTTGAAGACCTTCATAGGCACATTTTCCTTTTGGGAGATCAACATTTTAAACCCAGCTCCAAGCATTTTAATAAAACCCTCGATATTTGAGCGAATGTCTCATAATTTTGAAACAGTTTTAGACAACGATAAAGGGAAACACTTTAACAAATTGGAAAAAATTTACATTTATAACTTGCTGAACTCTTAACCTACAAAACATTCACTTCAGCTCTTAATTAGGCATTAGATGGTTTTTTTCCCCCCTTCCTCCCTTCTTCCCCTGAGAGCTGCACCTCATTTTGGATGACCCCAGGGGTGCCAGCAGCCTTGACTCCTTGCTGCTTTGGCAGCTGCCTGCAAATCTTGTGCACTGGAGGGCACGAGTGAGGCGCAGACAAACAGTTGGGACTGTTTGCCAAATGATACAATCAAAAAAAGACTTAACTAAATATGTTTGCCACAGCTCAGCAGAGCCCCTTGCAGACCTGAATAACCTTCTCTGTCACCAGAGGAGTCGCTGAGCTATAGCAGCAAGAATATGAAATACGGCGAGGTGGGGATAGGAGAGGATGTGCTTTTTGCCTGGTTAGGGCAGAAAAGTCTCTGAAAAAAAGGATTTTCAGGGCATAAGAACTGGAGCTGTGAATTGCCAGATCTCTCTAGTGTGATTCTCTGATCCATTCCTTCAGCAAACAAAATTACGGAGGGAAATAAAGCTGTATTCCCACAGAAACAAAAGGCATATGACAAAATGAAATCGATTTCATAGTTATTTATTTTGTTGTAATAGTTTACTTGTTGGAAACTGGCATTTTCTATTCAGGATCTATTCCCTTTCTCCAGTATAATGAAATTCCCACTGTCACAAGCAACAGGACAGCCTTTTAATTGGGCATAATTACATGATTTCTTTTATATTCCATAGTGACAGTACCAGCTCCTACATGGGCTGCTTAGGGTAGTTATTACATCATAATTTTTAATGCAATTGTCCTTGCTGCCTCCAATGTTGTCAAACTCTTGAGCACAAAATGGGGGAAAAGTAAGTTAAAAACTATACAGATCATAATCTACAGGTATATCCACAAATACTTTTAAGTATCTATGAATTTGTAATTAAACCAAATTGTGTGTAAATGCAAGAACTAAAATATCCCCTAAAAGGTGTTTTGTAAAGCAACAGCCTCCCAGTAATTAACATGCCAGAAAGGACATACAAATTTTGCTGGGGAAAAAAACCCAAAAAAGCAAACCTAATTTTTATTTATGGCAAAATCTTGCAAACAATGAGGTCTATTTTTAGTACCCAGCTCTATTTCTGGGCATCTGTCTTGAATCTCCTGCTCTGAAATACCACCCAGTGGATTAAGGCCTGTCAAAAGGCAAAAAGAAAGACAAAATGATGGTTGTTCTCTGGCCCCACAGCGCCTTGTATTTCTCTAAGCCTCCCTGGAACAATTAAAAGCCTGGTAATTAGAGTGGTTGCAATCTTTCAGGTTAGAAGGGTTTAGTGTTTATTAAGAGGGCGCCTTCTGTGCTGCAAGATGGTGCCCAGCGTGGGGCCAGGCTGGCAGTGCCACAGACTGCGAGCTGGGCTCTGCCTTTGCCTCTTCTAACCCCGAGGAGAACGTTGGAGGTGTGAGAGCTCAGCATCTCATTCCTGCTCTGCTGAGAAGGAATAATTCCCCCTGCAACTCGAATAAGTGGGGAGGGACATATTTTATGGTGGTGCAGCCCCCATCGCCCCAAATGGGTGTTCTCTGATTTAATGGGACTCGGTGCCAGCTCTGGGAGCTGTGCCAGGAGCAGGAGGGGGTTTCACAAGCCGGGCATGGCAGGGGGGACAGGGATTTGACAAAAAAGGAAGGAGCTGGCAGGTTCCATGATGTAATCTCTTCTCCTCTCATTTCTGACATAGCGGAAGAATTGGGTGTACGAGCTCAAGGTGCCCTCGGGCGTGTTGACTTGCCAGTGGTACTTACTCAGCACGTGCCTGACCTTGGCATGGGTACAGAGCCAGGGCTGGGCACAGTGAGCTGCTCAGGAGGACTTTCTCCAAATCCCAAGGCCCAGAGGCACCCGGGTGCCTCGCTCTCACTGCCTGCCAGCGAGCAGGGCTGGCAGTGGATGGTGTCCAACACGCTGGCATTCTGCTTTGGAAACCCAGCGGGCAGGAACATCTCATGTCCTGTCTGAAACTTGCTGCCTGATCTTGGCTGACTTGTCTAAGATGGGCAGAGAAGTGAGAATTTAAAGGTGGCTCCCTGTCCACGGATCATGATGTCTTCTCACCAGGTTTGGTAGGCTGTTCAAACATCGCTGAGAAGGACATTTCTGAGGCTTTTGTTAAACCCCCCCCCCCAAAAAAGTCTTCCATCTCTTGGCAGCGTATTGAAGTTATGTCTGTGAGGAAAATGCACTTTCCTGGGGAGAGGATGGGAAAGGAACATGGTCTGGTCCTGCTAGGTATGAAGTGGTTTAGGAATGACAGTGGTACATTCGTAGATACTTTACTGCTGTTCAACTTAACAGCTGTAAATTTGGTTTATTTTAGAAGATCTGACTTTGCGGTTGAGCAATCGGGTGGGATTCCAAGATACACTCAAAAATTTATCTTTAAAAGTAGGATTGGTGTTTTTCAAAGCTGGTTTTCTTTTCATATCTAAAGTGTTTTGAAACCTGATCACGCTGTTGACAACTTCATCGCTGTGGAATTGTTACAAGATGTCTCTTTACATGAGATTTCAAAAATACCTGATGGTGGTATTTTCTGTCTTCTGTCGTTAAAAGCAGAGCTTTGTCATTTCAGGTTTCAGGAGATCCAAAACCAGTCAACATCCCAAAAAGTGTTTACAATTGCCCTTCCAGATTTATTTCCCAAGGTTTTCTCTTATGTTAAATTTTATTTTTTATGTTATTGCTACGGAAGGAATATTAATTTTTGATGGCTGGTTATGATCTGAAAATGTTAGATCTGTAATATCTGGGACATTGATCTAAAAATATTAGATACTAAAACACACCAATACAGAATATTAGTGGCAAAACGTGTCTTGGTGTTGATGTAAAGCTGGATATAAACATTAAACACTCCTTCCTTCAACTCAGACCTTCTCAGTTGACTAAAAATATGTCCTGGGTATGAACAGAAGAAGGAAGGGCACAGTGAGATGCCCTCTGACCCCCTTGGGCAGTTCTTTAGTCCCATGGTGGCATCATCTCATGTCGTGGTGTCCTGCACTGTCCATGAGCCCTGTGAGAGCCATGGCTGTGAGATGGTCTTTGTTGTCCTTCCAGGCTGTTTTCCCAGGATTTAGGCAGGATTTCCCCCTGTCTCCCAGTGCTCTGGTTCCTGTATCTCCCACTTTTCTGTGAACACTGTTTTGTGTTTCTATTTCTTGCCCCCTCTTTTCTCCACTCCCAGAGTCAGCCCGGGAACTGGGTAATGTTAAGCAGCTCATCAGCATTCAGGAGCCTTCCACAGCACTCACCTAGGGATTCGATTCCAGGCCAGGAGTCACTGGCAAGACATTTTCTACAGTCTCCTTTCTTGCTGCTCCCTTTGTTTCCATTGGCAGCTTCGAACTTCTCACGTTTCTGTTCTTTAAATATTATTCCCAGCACCTCTCAAGCTTTTGCCATGCATAATGCCATTCTCCACTTCTCTGGTTTTTAGTATAAAGAGTGTTTCTTGTGTCACAGGAGGCTTTTTAGCTCAGGAGTGAGTAAACTGCTTTGGGGGGGAAAAAAGGGTGTCAGGTTGAAGCAGCTGAAATCAAAGGCATGAACAAGACATTGCGAGGTAGGGTAGGGAAAATACATGTAGCCTTTGCAATAAAGGAATGAAGCAGCTCACAGAGGGCTGAGATGCTTTGGCTCAGTCATCCACACTGCTGGAGAAGGGATTTCCAAGGAAAGGTGTTTTCACTTGGCTGGATTCACTGTGGTATTTGGATTTTCCCAGAGCACCTTGGTCAGGTAAATATCCTTCTGTCTCTCCATAGGCCAGAATCCTGAGGTGTGGGTTTAGGCTTCTAAAAAGTCAGTCTCTTTGTCTTCTTAACCAGTTGTTGGATTTTCTCTTGAGTATCTGCCATGGTTTGCTGATGTTGCCTCAGTTTTGCTTCTCCTTGCCTCCCATGTGGGTGCCAGCCCTGGAGTGTGGCTGGGTGAGCAGCGAGTGCCAGCCTGCCAGGACTGCAGGAATCTCTGGGAATGTGCCAGGTCCCTGCCAGCTGCTCAGCTGCTTCTTTAAAGCCCAGTGTGCACACAGGGAATGTTCTCCAGCTTTTAATCACCAAACGGAGTGGGGACCTGAGCTGCCTTTACTAAGCCAGTTGACTTTTATGACTTCTTATTTTTTTTTTATATCACTCACTTTCCCAGCTTCACTCTGTGGAATTAATATACCTGTGGAATATTTCTCACTGGGTTGTGGTTTTTTATGTACGATATCTGCCCAGATGAATGTGTAATTAAAAAATAATCCATACTCCATAACAAGCAAATAAATTTCTATTGAAATAGCTGTAACTGCAGAATTGCCAATTCCCTTCTGAGCGTGCAG
Organism: Dendrocincla tyrannina; assembly: GCA_035047865.1. NCBI lineage: Eukaryota > Metazoa > Chordata > Aves > Passeriformes > Dendrocolaptidae > Dendrocincla > Dendrocincla tyrannina. The sequence goes on along the minus strand of JAWWMP010000011.1, from coordinate 3,050,583 downwards.
GTGCCTGAATGGACCTGACTCACCTTGAGCACTTCATTTGGTAATGAATTAAGAGCCCTGTTCTTTGGGTGCACTTGAGGTATCTCAATACTCCTGGTGAGACCTTTTCAGAATAGCTTCAGAAAATTATCCCCACCTGCTAAATTCCTGAAAATGTAGCAAATTTGAAGATGGAAGTGGAGGGCTTAAGATTTTGTGTTTGCAGAACTTGCAAGCTCTGAGCAGGGATCGATGGTGTGAACAGAAACATTAACAGATTTTCCTCTGTGTATCTGGCCATTGGATGTTTAAATAGTTGGCGGATTATTCTTTTATTTTAAATAGTATATTCCAGCCTTAACCTTTACCGTTCATTTTTCTTCAAAAGCATACAAAGCTTTTTTGCCATCATACCTCTTGCTGAGCAGATCAGGAGATTCAGTGCATTACAAAAAACCCAGGAATTATTTCAAGGAACTTTGTCTTTCCTGCCAGCCTGATGTTTGCAAAACTTGGGAAGGTGGAGACTGTACTGATGTCATGAGTATATTGAGTGAAGGGATCTATGTTTTAAGGACAATGTGAAAGGAGAAAAAAAAAATCCTCTTTTTATTTTCTCCAGAGGTAATTTGGAATACCTGTAGATTCTGGGATAAGTTCTGCCAGGGTATGTCTTAACTGTAAGACTGTTGAATCTAATTTATCCTGCCTTTTTGCTGGGGTTTAGGGAGTGATTGTGAATCTCACTAAACCACGGAACAAAACAGTGGTCCTTCTAATGCCTCCTTTCACAAAGTACCTGCTGATTCCTGCAGCGGTTTCCCTAAGACTCAAAAATAAGCAAAGCACCTTATTTTTTGCTGCTCTTTGGCCCAGGGACCAGATCAGGAAATGCAGACACATTGCAGTCTTCTGGACAGCATTCCCATGTAGGGGTTGGTGCATCAGCCACCTGCTGCCTGGAAAGGGAGTAGTTGCAGGAACCTTGTCCTGGCTGCTCTTCCAGCCCTTGGAAAACTTGCACTTCTATCCCTTCATAGCAGCCCTGGAGAGAACTGGGCGATGTGTCCTCATTTTCACCTACATTAGTGCTGGTGTCTCCTCTACGGCTCCTCTCCAGCCAGGGCTCTTGGAACCTCCTCGTTTTTCACTCATCTGCTTTTTTTTTTTTAGCACCTTTGTTGCCTTCATTTCTCCTCTTCATCTTGAGCAGGACCAGCCCCCTGCCCTGCAGAGCCGCAGAACCCGCAGCTGAAACCTCTGCTTGACCCAAGCGCTGTACCCAGAGTCGGGTCGCCCTGGTTTGTTCTTCCCATGGTTCTTAGACCTTTTGCTGTTGGCTGTTGCTGACCACTTTGGCCCTTTCTTGTCTCCTGATGTTACTGCAAGGCAGAGTTTCCCACTCCTGGGAATGCAAGCTCAGATCATGGCTTGTCCTTTGACAGTGGAGATGGATAATGGGCACTTCAGTGTGTTTTTTTCAATGCAAAACCAGCTGAGCTAACTGTTCCCATAAAAGCCCAATTGATTGCTGTAGGCATTATATTCACTCTGACAATGATAAAATGATTGCTTTAGTATCTGGCTGCATAACCCACTTACAGCATGTGCACCAGTATTATGAGAATGTTTCAATTGTGAAAATCATTGAGATGTAAATGTCATGATTATAATTTATCTTCATTAAAAATTCCATCGGCAGAGGGAAAATTAATACGTGTGCTGTATGGAGGCCCAGCTCCTAAAAAGTAATATGTTACACTGAAAATAGGGACTTAGGAATGTAACTCCATGAGAAGATAACTCACGTTCTGGTGACGTGACAGGTGGTTATCTCAAGGGCATCGCCAGAAATATTTTATTGGCTCTCGGTGGTAACGTGGAGTGGGGGAACATTTCATCTCTCTCTCCGAGCAATCTCAGCACCTCTTTCCTCCTCCCCACCAACAGGGACACCCAGCCAAGCAGAAGGGGCTGTCACCACAGGGTTTCAGTGCTCACAAATGATTGTCTCACCTCAAAGTGCCACCAGCTCCGAGCACAACAGCCGGCTCGGGATGTTATTAATGTCACTGGAGAGACTTCCATTAAATTCAGCGCTCGCCGACTCACATTATTCCTCCCGTAGCTGCTCGTGGTTCTTTTACAGTTCATGTTTTCATTATTTTATTTGCTTGCTGATTTATATGCTGGCTGGAAATTTCGCTTCTAAGTTCAGCATATATCAGCTCAATCAGGTGTTGCATTTCTATCGTAGATCCAGAATTTTCTGACTAAATATTTATTGGAAATTATGGGTTTTCTCCAACCACAGATGACTTTATTCTATTACATTCTTACACATGAAGTTTTGGGGTGTTTCTTTGCTTTATTCACTGGCTGCGTGGTGTTGATTTTTTAATTTTATTTCTTTTCATCTAGTCCAAATTAAAGCTGTGATTTCAGTTCCTTTTCATTTGGCTACTGTTTTTAATAGAATGAATTGTGCTTGGATGGTTTGAAATCAAATATTTTCATTGGAAAGCAGTGGGTGGCACTGAATATTTATAGATTGATTTTGATTAAGTATAATTTGTTCTCTTACTCTCAGATTTTTATTTTTGTTTTAATTTTATCTTCTGATAGCATGTCAGCTCCTTGCCTGTGGTTCTCCTGTAGATTAAACACTTCATCTCAGTGATTTTCCTCTCTGCCGGATTGAAAAGGAAATGAAATATTCGTTGTTCATGTTACATGTTCTACAATTGCCATATCCCTCTGTAAATAGAGTCACTACTGAACTTATGCTAATATTTCACTTTGCTTTTATGCTTTTAGGAGTTCTGATTGTCCCAGGGTGACTTTGTTGGTTGTCTCTCTTTCCACTTATGCATTCCTGCTACTTTTGCCTGGTGTTGTTGCCACAGTCGGTGCCACCGCTCTGTGATGTGGCATCGGCTGTTTTCTCATTTGGGAAGTTAATTTTAATTGCCACGTTCTCCATGTTAAGGAACTGAAAGGTATCATTTTTCCTGAGTGCTCGAGCGCATTCGATATCCCATTTCTGTGTCTGTCAGATATGTTTTGCTCCTCTGTGCCTTCTTTAAAGAAGTGCAGTGGTGAAAAATGTCTTGGAACAGGAGAGGGAGCCCTCAGCCTGGCTATGAGGGAGGGAAGGGCATCGCCTCCCCTGGCCTGGGTGCCAAGGGGAGCTCCCTCTGCCCTGAAAAGCAGAGGGAACAGAAGGTGTTTTTACCTGCCATTCCATGCTTTAGCCACAGTTATCACAGTTTAGCCATGGATAGAGGTGTCTGAGAGGATGGGGAGTGACTGTCATGGAAAATTAAACAAAACCAAGTCGGGCAGGTCAGGAAAAGGAGGCAGAAAGTTTGGACTAAATGACTCCACATGTCACAATCCACAGAAAAAAACCAGAACTGTTTCCAGAGTGGAACGACGGGGACAAAACATACTTGGCATGAATGTTATAAAGAGCCTTTTTCTTTCAGGTTTCAATTACCAGAACTTTTCGGTGTTGCTGCTGCCAGTGATGCAGATTTCACATTTGCTGTGCACTCATTTCACACGAGTGGTCTCGTTGGCGCCGCCGCCTCCTCTTCCCTGCATCCATATGCTCGGGGAGCCAGGTACATGAGCCTTCCTCCCAGGCAAGCAAACAAAATCTGCATCAGCTGGCAGCAATTCTTTCAGGGGGAAGCACAGAGGGGAGAGAAAGTTGCACAGAAAGGCTCGGGCTGCTCCATCGGGGCTTCTGGTCCAACGTTCTGGGTGAGCCACATGGTCTTCAGCTCCCCTTGACTTTCATTCAGAGGGTCAAGTGTTCCATCCAGTGGAGAAACACTTGTTTGGGTTCTTTAGCTTGAGCTGGTTGTGATTGAGTTATTTCACAGTCTTTGGCTTGAGCTGGTTGTGATTGAGTTATTTCACAGCTAAATTATTTTGCTTTTGCTGAAGATTGTGGAGGTTTTGCAGGTTTTTATTAAAAGTAGGAAAAATACACCAAATAACCACAGTAAAGCATATTCCAAGCAGAAATTTTTCCTCAGAGTTAGGTTTTTGGTGCTTTTCATGTGCTGGAAGTTGAGTTTTACCCTGAGGAGTTCTCTTGTAGAAGCAGGATGGGCATTTTTAAGCTTGTAGGATCTGTCATCTTGAGTGCAAACCAAAAAACCCCAAACCAAACTATTACTGACTTCTCAGAAGGCTTCAGGTTTGTTTCCTATGAGTGAAAACCCACAGTGATGATGGGAATAATGCTTGGAGTGAAAGGCCCCCTGTGGATTGGGAATGGTTGGGGCTGGGGAAGCACCACATCCCACTTTTGGTGCTGTGCTGAACCACACCAAGGGCCTTCAAAACTGTGCCTCGTTCCCTTTGTGTTCAGCTTGGCCAGCCCTTAGACAACTCTCTGAGATGTCACCTACCTGGCATGTGGATTAGAAATTAGTGCAAATTAAAAAATGCTTTTTTGTCCTCCCCAAATGCAGCTTTTGGCAATCATCAGACCATGGCTGTGGCTGTTGTGAATTTTGGGTCAGTACTACACTGTGATGCTGACACTACCCTTGGAAAACAATATTGGTTTTGAGGCCTCAATCTCCCATTCAGGTAGTTTATGGCATTAAAAAGAATTCAAATATTAAATTTGATTGAGTAACACTTGGTACTGTGAGTTAGGGTGAATAGATAATAATTTTCTTTATGTAAGTATCCTGTGATGAGTTAAAAATTTCCCTGATGCCCTCACGTCCTGAAAAATGCCACGTAAACAGAAAACAGGCTAAATGGGTAAAGGACCCAAGAGCTTTCCCCTGTGTACAGGACATATTTTTAGGGCATATAGAACTGATTTTGGATATGTAAAAGAAGTAAATTTACATTGAACAAGCATATTTGAAGTTATACTCCTGGCCACTATACTAATTACTAACCTGGCAAGGTTAAGGTTTTGGCTTTTATGTCACACAACAAAATAGTCGGTGAGTGGTGTGATAATGAGAACCAGGGTTTAAATTATATGTGTTTTTTAATTTGTGGTGGCGAAGGTTCCTGAGGCATTGCCATGTTTTGGATGGGCACGAGGGGCTGTTCTTTGCTCCTGTGGCTCACACTTCTGTCCCAAGCTCTGTGGAAGGTGGCTGTCAAGTAAACCAAGATGAGAACAGAAATGAGATGTTTTAGAAGAACTCCTAATGGTCTACTTGATCTTTACAAAAAAGTCCCCAAGGACCCGCTTGTGCAGAGTCAAAAATACAACCTCCCTTCCAAGAGTGTTGTTTCATTTGTTGGTGTGTTTTCCTAAGGAATGAACAGTCCTTTTCCTGACATTCAGAGTGTGAGGTACCATTTTTAACTTGGTGTAAATGCATATTATTAAAGCTTTAACAGCATATGGCAGCAAGTAATAACATCTGTGCCTCTCAGCCTTGCTCTCTCCCAACGTTCTGGTTTCCCTTTCAGAACTGTGGCAGAGCCACAGGAGAGGCTGTTGCAAAGGAAACCAGGCAGGGAGAGGAGGTTTGTCAGCAGTGACACCCAAAGCTGGGGACTTTGCCGCCTGTCCCTGAGCAGTGGCACACACAGAGTGGGAGAGCAGAAGGTGGCACTGAGTTTGGGTTCAAGAGCGAGGGCAGCTCCTGGGTCAAAACTATAAATTCCCTGGATTTTCTGAATGTGTTTTTGCAGCAGTTACTCCAAAGTGGGTATTGCTTCTGTGGTTTTATTTTCTCTGTGAAATGGGCTACCTGTTTGTGCCACTTACTGTACCATTTTGATAGGAATTCACAGGAATCTCTGCAACATAAATTCCATGTCTAGGTGTGCCTGCATTGCATTAAGGATTAATCACTCTTTGGAGGGAATGATCCAAACTGAACCCTGGGATAAATGTGCTCAGTTCTTGGGACAGCAGTCAAAACTAACCCCATTTTTCTGGCTATATTTTATCTCCTTTCTGTTAAACCCCTGTCTTTTGTGCTCAGTTACCTGTTATATTCTCCTAGAAAAAAAATGAATTGCTTAGAAAGCTCTAACCTTGCTCTGTGGGAGTTTAACCACTTACAACACAGCCTAGAATTGCCTTTTTTATCATCATTTTTTGGTCATAAACCCAGTGGTTGTCCTTGAGTAAGGAAAAATGTAGATTTGAGAAATGGTGGACAGTTTTGGAAAGTGAGTTATCTTGGAGCTCGTTTCTTGAAGAAGAAATTATTTACTGTCCTTTCAATGTGCAGCTGTTGGTACCATGAAAATCAGGCTGCTGTGAATCTTGGGTCAGTAATACCCTGTGATGCTGACACCACACTTCAGCTTTGAGGCCTCAATATCACTTTCAGGTAGTTTGTGGCATTAAAAAGAATTCGAATATTACAATTGATTGAGTAGCACTTTGTACTGTGGCTTGTGGTGAATATATAATGATTTATGGAAGTATCCTGTAACAAGTTAAAAATTTCCCTGATGCATTTATGTACTGAAAAATGCCAAATAAACAGAAAACAGGTTAAATGATTAAAGGACCCAAAAGCCTTCCCTGTATCCTGTGGCAGGAGACATTTTTAATGCATATAGAACTGATTTTTGATATGTAAAAGAGCAAAGTTGATTTACATGTAGATTTATTTGAACAAGCATATATGAAGCTATCATCCTCCTGGCCACTCTAATCATTACTGTAACATTGATTTTCAGGGCTTTCTCTGATTGAGAACCACTTGGAATTTTGTATTAATATTAAGAACATAATCATGTTGGAACCCATGGTCTGGATTAATATTGAGAAGTGTTTGCACAGTAAATATCAGAACTGCCCATGGGTTTCAGACAGGTGGAGAACTGGGAGAAGGAAAATTTGATGTCTTCCTCAGAAACACAGGGTACAACAGGATGATTTGCAGAGCACTTGGCTTTATTTTACTTCTCACACATGATAGTTTTTAAATAATGATCCATGTCAGACCAAGCTGTTTCTATACAACAGAAGGCTTGGTGGGTGGAGTACAAGCTTTGTTATGAGTCTTTTGATGCAGTTAATATCAGAGATTTAAAAAATGTTGAATAATCATGGCTAAGGAAGCCACACTGTGTCACAATATGTGCAAAAAGGGGCCAGGACAGTGTCCTCACAATGTGATAACCTCGTTTAAAAGAACTTAACATGAGCACAGAGAGATTTGTAATTAAACTTCTTGTTCTGCCCCACACACAGGTCTCAGATCGTGTCCAATTTTGAGCATTTCAAGGCAGAGAAATCAATTAGGAATTCCTGGAGAAGGAAGAGGCTCAGATCCTAGGAAATGATTTTATATATTACAGTTTGTTTCCAGTCAAAGGCTGAAGGGAGGATAGCAAGAATTCTCAAGTGTGAGGGACAGTCCTACAGAAAAGAAGAGAATAAGAATCTCTTAGACAGAATGCAATGGGTTTAAGTTGCAGACAGAAAGATTTGGGTTAAGCTTGGAGAAAAAGGGCAGTAAGACAGTGCAACAGATTGCTCAGGGTGCTTGTAAAGTGTTCCCCAGAAGGTCAGCTGATGGTGGATGGGCAGCAAGGGTCTGTCATGACAAATGAAGTTAAACTGGTCCTTCCTTTGGGCATGGGGAGCAGACCAGATGACCTCTGAGTGCCTTCCCTCCTTGAGTCTTATGATTGTAAGAAAAATGTGTCTAAGACCCAAAATAACCCCCTGAGTGCTTATTAACATGCCAGGGGTTGTTAACATTAACTAGACTTAATCAGGCCTACTGTCCCTTCCTGCAGAAGGAGAAGGAAAGGACACATTCCGTGCCAGCAGCACTGCCTTGTTTACAACCAGCAGAAAGATGATCTTTTGTCATCTGCAAGGATTGTGATTCTGTAAGAAAATGAAGTGTTTCATGAAAACCAGGTGTCAAACTGACAGCTGATTTTAAATTCAAACCCCTCCAAAATATAACAAAATGTTATTTTATAGTGTTATAGTTTTGGGTAATAAACAGGAATAGAGGAATTTGAGTGTTGTGTTTTAAGACTCAGATGGTGAATGGGGCAGGAGCTGATAGGAACTGGGGGAGGGTTTGAATCCTGTCATGTGTCTTAATCACAGAATCACAGAATGGTTTGGGTTGGAAGGACCTTAAATTCATCCAGTGCCACCCCCTGCCATGGGCAGGGACACCTTCCACCAGCCCAGGTTGCTCCAAGCCCCGTCCTACCTGCCCTTGGACACTCCCAGGGATCCAGGGGCAGCCCCAGCTTCTCTGGGCACCCTGGGCCAGGGCCTGCCCACCCTCCCAGCCAGGAATCCCTTCCCAATATCCATGTAGCCCTGCCCTCTGGCAGCAGAACAGAACTGAACAGCAGCAGCTCAGAACTCACATCAGGGCACCTCCAGGTTGACCCCATAGAACTACCCCTACCTGGGTATTTATGTGTGTATTTATTTACTCATGTCTTTATTCTGTTTGAGTTTATTTCCAGTTTTATAAGCTAATGCCATGACTGTGAGGAAAGGCCAGAGCTGCTGTGCTGGCCCCTGTGCCTTTAAGACTGTGCTGAAGCAGATTGCAGAGTCTGTGTTGTCTCCGTGAGCATCTTGATTTTTCCCAGATTTGTCTGAAACAGGAAGGATTTGCCAGACACCAGCCATGCCAGGAGAACAGGATAAGTCTCTGCACCGAGCCCATTGTCTGAGTACCCTTCTGATTGTTAAAGGCTTGACATAATAGATGAGAATTAAGAAGTTTTAAAATACCAGAGCACTTCTGGTCTTTATTCAAACAGCAAATCCACTCAAAGGAAAGCATCTGTCTACAGACAATCTTGATAGAACTCTCTTTCAACCCCTCCAAACAATACCTTTTTTAAAAAAACCTTCTTCTAATTTATACCTGTGAATACTCAGGAAAGGAATTCTTAAAGTCTGTTTGCTTTGCCTTTTCATTGGTAATATTTGGCAGGTTTTTATGTGGTGATTTTTTTATTATTACAAAAATGATCTTGTATTGGCTTCATCAGGTGACGTTCTAAAAGTAGGAAATAGATCCCCAAGAGAACCTTTGGATTTGATAAGAAATTAACTTTCTCTTAAATATTTGAATCAGTCCATCAAATTCCATCACAGAAATCCCATCACTGTTTATTTCAGAAGTTTAAAATTAATCTTTACAATAATAAGTTTCTGTCCATATATACTAAATATGAGCATGTTTTGTTGGAGTTTTCTATATTCTAGGAATTTCTTGGGCTTACCCTGGAAACTCTCAGTTGCTGATATTGAATTTCTCCTAGAGAGACAATATTTATTCCTTTTGCTCCTCTTACAGCTGCAGCTGCCAAAGGTAACTGTGACACAGCACATTCCTTCTGCTCTGAGGAAACGCACTCATGTCATAATGGATCCACTCTGCTAAAGGAACAACGTTCTCCACAAGCAAATGTATAAATGTTCCTTTTATACTTACAGAGCAAGGGCAGGTGTCTTCCCTTTTTAAAAAAGAATAATTTGCCTGCAAAGAGCCAGCCCACGAGTTCCACAATAGCTGAATTTCATGCCAGAAACGTTAAAAAATGTGTCCCTGAATCCACTCAGTGTGAGACATCGAGCCTTGCTTTAAAGTACCTTTACATGGTATAAAGGGGCCTTAACACAGCTGAGAGCAGGGCTTTGATCTCCATCAGCTCATGCTTCCCTACGAAGTCGTTCCTTACAGAATTCCAAGGAATTAGCAGTGCAGCAGCAAAGAGGAACCTGCATTTATTTCCTGCGAGGCAGAAGGAACCAGTTTGTCACTGCAATGAGCTCGAGTGGAAGCACCAGAACAGGACAAGGGAAGTGCTTTTCCTTGAGCCTGGGGAATCCAAAATAATTTTTAGGGGGGGAAAGGAACATGAGAAATGAAGGAAGACCAACGATATCCTGATGAAATGTTTTTCCTTGAGCCCAGAAAATCCATAAAAGTCTTTAGGGTGGGAAAGGAACATGAGAAATGAAGGAAGAAGAGCAACGACGTCCTGATGATTTAAGGGGAGCCTTTGGAAAGATTCTTGTGGTGATTCACAGGTTAAAACTCAACACTACCCAAACCACAAGACAAATGAAAAAAAAAAGAGAGGGGGAACAAAAGCTCCAGTTGAATTGGAGAGAAGGATTTCTGCAATGGCAGGAAATTACTGCCCACTCTGTCATCCAGCTGAGAAGAGCAGAGACAACCCCTGCAATATCCAAGAATCAGAAATAAACAGCATTGATGGCACTTGCACTGCAGAACAACAAAAGAATCCAGGGAGAAAGTTATTGTTGCTGCCTCGGTGACAATAAGTTAATAAAATTAAATTGAAGCTGTGAGCAAACATTGCTGCCCTTGAGACCAGGATCATTTCGTGGCACATCATGACAAGGAATGTGTCAGTGCTGAGTGATGGAAATGCACCAAACCCCCAAATTCCCTCTCCGGGCTCACTGGAGGCACAAACCCTTCTGGTTTTAGTGCCTGTGTCCTTGTGGAAGAGAGGAAAGTTGTTTTTCTTGCTCCTGCCTGTAACGGGGTGTGTGGTTTTGGTGAGGTCGTGTCTTTTCCTCCCGTGTGTTTCAAGCAGAGAGTCACTCCCAGGCTGTCCCTGCCCGTGCATTTGCAAAACACTTGGGAAAATAATAGGGTTGTGTCTTGTCATCATAATAATCACTTACCGACCATTCTCATAAGCTGAAATCCTAAATAAGCACTATAGGATGTGGCCTAATTACCCAATTCTCCTTCTGCTGTGGCCAGGAAAATCTTTTTCTCTGTGTTTGTGGAATGCAAGGATTTCCCTGGGCAGATAAAATGTGTCTCCCTTTGCTTTTATATTCAACTGGCAACTGAACGGAATCCTTTTTCTTCTCCTAAAAATAGATGAAGATTGCAGGAAAATTAGAAATTTCATCCTTTAAGGTTTGTGTTTTAGTTCTTTAGAATCGATGAAGTGCTGGAGAGAAAGCACACTGATTTCACAGTTAATGTACCAGATGGCTTATTTTTTATTATATTGATATTACAAAATGTCCAGGTAGAAGTTCAGTGGAGTGATGACATTAAATTCAGATGCATTGCAGAAACACCTTCTGATTTTTATCCAGTCTTATCCAGTGCTTGATGCATTTGCTTTGGCAGATACCTGAGTGACTTATATTTCATTAAAAGGATGCTGTGTCTTGTCTTGCCAGCAATTCACAGGGCTGGTCACCAGCATCACAGCAGTGTATGTTCAGGAGAAATTCTGACTGGTTTTGGAAGTAGTTAGTAAATTTTATTTATTTGGACAACATCGGATTTATTTCCTGACACTTTGAATATAGATCAAAATAAGGTAGTTTTAAGTCAATATAAATCAGAGCACGGTCTGAAATGTTAATACACTACCTATGTCACTGGTAACAACTCTATCAAAAATTCCCTTCGATATCAAGAGAAAATAAATTTCTTCCTGAGCCGATTTCTGGGTGATGCACATCAATTTGATGCAAGGTAGAAGCTCCTCTGTATATCAATATCATGCAGGTCATTATAAAGTTGAAACAGAAGTTTGCTATTGCAGTTGTGCATGCTCACAGTGGATCTGTTAGTTGTTTTTAGGAAAAGAGATTTAACTGCCGTGCATTTTGGCAAATACATCCCCTACTACCTTATGAGATAATGGGAGAAATCCATTGGGAGCATAAGGATGTGTTGTCCAGATAAGTTAGTAAGGAAAATGCTTGCTAGAGTCATAAGGAAAATATTTTTATTTTCAATGGCCCTTTGGATCTTGGCCACTTTGGGCTTGGATTGGATGCATTGCAAGAAAAAAAAGTGGGGGGAAAAAAAAGAGGGGGGAAAAAAGCAATTTAAACAGTAAGTGTGGAAGCTTTTCCTGAGCCATATTCCATTCAGGAGACAGGATTTCCATGGAATGATTTGTACTAATTTTTTACACTCTCTTATTTGAGTAGGATAGTTCTGTTATTTGAGCTGATTTTATTATTTTTGGCAGATTATTTTATTTTCTATCTCTTTGATGTAAACTCTGTTCAAGAGCCTTACATGGATTTTTAACTTATTTTGGTGGAAGAGTCCTATTACTTTAGTAATGTCTCTCTTATCAGGACTGAATTTGAATTCTTGTCCTTTTTCTCCTTGGAATCTTTTGGTCCCTCTTGGATTACAGGCTCATGTTTGTCCCCCCAGGCAAGTTCAAAAATATCCTCATGCAGATACCAATTCTGCAGAACAATTTCACCTCTGGAAACCCAGCACCAAAAAATACATCCTGTTTATTCCAGGATTTTAAAAATATTGAATTTTGGAGAGGTGTGCTGTGACGAGGGACAAGTCATTGCTCAGAAGTCATAGATATGGCTGGAGAAAAACTCATCCTTGAGGTTCTTTCTCATCCAGAATTCTTTATTTCTGCTTCTCTAAGAGATTTGGGAGCTGGACTCGTGCACAGAGCTTGCCTTTGTTGCAATTGTTTCTCCAGCTCTACAATATAAAAATAAATACCTACCATATGGGGAGGCAGGGACGTTAATTCATTAATATTTATGTAGCACTTTTAGACATTTTTATAGAAGTGACTATAAAAATGCTTATACAGATGAGGCCATAAAAATGTGAGATTGTATTCCTGCGACTTATAAATTTTTTGGCAGCGATGCCACGCACCTTGTTTTCAGCACTTGGACCTGTTCTTTTATGCAGGGCCTTCATTTAGAGTGGGGTAATTTTAATCCTGTTTTAGTCACCCAAAATTTAGGTGTGCAGTCTAAGCCAGTAATTGGTGTTCCTGCTAAAGGAGACAATTCCACAAATCTAAGCTTGAGGCTTAATTTTTAAATTGCGAATATTTCTTGGGCTGAGTCTCCTCCCTGTAATAGAAGTGACCATCACACCCTGCTGGCTCTGACACCCTCCCGTGGCTTTGGGGCTTGCAGATGGTTTTGGAATGGAGCTGCTCAACCCAACAGTTTGGCAGCATCTCCCCCAGATGTTCCTGCTTGGCTGGGGAGGATTTTCTCCTCTTCTCTTTATTTAGCTTTTAAGGCAATGCTAATCCCCAGGAACACAGCTAGAAATGCCTCTGTTAGGTAGAGAATGGAAATATGTAGTAGTTCACATAATTCCTGTATAGAATACACAAATCGAGGGCTCTTCATTCTTTTCTGGTTTTAAAACCAGCTGTGCTCGTTGCCATGTAAGAATACAGATGTGCAAAAATGGAAGGATGCATTTTCTTCCTTAGAACCTGAGGACATTTTAATACAAGTGTGAGTGTTAATAATATTAAACCTCTTAACTCTCACACGCATCACTGAAACACTTCAAAGTGCAGCCTTTTGCAACTAAACCTCTTTATCAGAGCAGACAGAGGGTGCATTCTGTCCGTGGCCTGGGTGACAGGTATCTTCTATAGTTTACCCTTGGCAATACTGAAAGATTTGATAACAAAACAGATAGTTCCAAGAGAATTCTGCTTCTGTTCATTCACAGAGTAACTCCTGTCTGTGCAGAACTTCAGGTAGATTATAAGAATTGGGTAGAATATAAGAGGTGATGTGACTTATAATCAACCTGAAAGAAAAAAAAACATTTTTATTATTTTTTTTTAATCTGGCACTATAAAATTGCCAGGTATCTACTTCATAAATGAGGTTCAAGCTCTTATATTTTATTCCAGCATGTTCTTCTGATGAACCCCCTCAAGTGTGAGGCAGAGCTGGTGCAAACCCAGGAGCTGTTCCGTGAGCAATTCCGAGACATAATAAACAATGATTTACTTCTTGGAGGCTCCCATTTTCCAGTAGGATAATGATAGAACTGTAATGAACCATATCTTCCTGTTATGAAAAAGACTCAAGCACAGTTGTTGCCCAGACCTGCTGTGTGTCTTGTGTGACAGCTCTTGCCTTTTCCCAGTTGCATGCATTTGCTTGTAGGGAAATGGCAGAGTTTATCTCCAGCCTTGGTGTTGGAATGTGATGACCGTGGTTTCCTTTGTGCACACGAGACATCAATGCCTTTGTGCTGCTGGTTTAGTGCAAAAGAATTTCTAGCTTTGGAGTAATCCCGTATCCTTCACAAGGCAATAAGGCTTTTCCATAAGAAACCAGCTCTCCAGCAGTTTGGGGCATACTGCTCCTCTGCTGGGTGAGCCCAACCTGGGTGGTGTGTCAGTCACATTCCCAGGTGTATTTCTGAGGGAGCATCATAGGGATTTCCATGCATTAATTCTTTTTGGAGTAATATTGTGTGCATGATGAGTGCTGGTTGGTTGTAATGACAGGAAACTTAAAGAGAAGGACTAAAGGGGAAAAAAAAGGGAGTTGTATTTCTTTGGCTATCCCTGAGACTCTGACACAGAACTTGATATTAACACTGATTTCAGGTAACTCTTATGAAGGCACTGTAATTGTAGCAATATGGTGGTCTTTGGAAGTTCTATTTCTTACCCCTTTCAAGCCGTTTCATAATGAATTTATAAATATGTCTGTATTTCCGTAGCTTGAATGGATGAAAAGAGCAACTTGCTATTGATTTCCAAACAAATGAATAGCTCAAGTGAGTCTTTGCCTTCATTTACAACCCCCCAGCCTGATTTCACACTGGGTTTGTAAATGTAGGCAAAGACACGCTTGAGATATTCCCATGCTCCAGCCCCCCTGGCAGCTGAGGGGGAGAGAGCATTTCCTTGGGGGAAAACCAATATAAAATCAGAAAATTCCTATATGGCACCCCAATAAAGCCTTCAGTTGGCCTGCTTGTTTTAATATAAGGCAAATTTTTCATCCAGAAACTTGTAATTTCTAGGAGAGGAAAATGTTTGTTTTCTTTCTGTCATGAAATTTTGAACTTTAATTAACTTTTTTCTTTGGGACTGGTGCCTTAGATAGCAGGCAGAAATTCTGTGTAAGCACAGAATGGCCCATGGCATACCTGCCATCTGATAGAATCTTTACATCTATGCCAAAGGAGATTTATGTTCTTATGAATAAATATCATTTCGTTACTGTATGAAAAATGATTTCTAATGGGAGCAAAGGTGAAAACCATAACTCATTTATACAGCATTATTCACTTAATGAAAGTCCTGCAGAAAAATGTGTTTCTGGCTTATTGAAAAAGTTCATTAAGGAGTCCAAAATCTCATGCTATTTTCTATTAGAAAACACAATAACCTGCCCAAATAATTCAGACCTCTATACATTTAGTTTTATTCTCATGCAGAAGTTATGCACCTTCAGTATAAAAACAACAAATAAACAGGAGAGGGTCCAGCACTCAGAATTGCACTGAAGTCAAGAGGAAATATAACTGAACCCATTGTGAGAGGAGGATCAGTGAATCAACGGAACTGGGGAGACAATATATGGTGAAAATTGCTCTCCCTAGGCTGAATTCAAGATATCAGAACAATTTAAGAGACTGAAATGCCATATTGGGCCAAGACACGCTTTGAGTCTGACCTTCTCTAAAACTCTGCAAATGTTTTCTTCAGTCTGCTGGGAAGGTGGATTTTCTAGAGCGTGAAATGTGAGTCGGGGTTGGATCGGAATCCAGACTTTCTTAACATTTAAAGTGGTTTTTTCCATTGGGGGAAAAGATGTGATTAGGACAAAGGATAATTAGTCACTAACCGGTGTTTACATCATATAATTAAGAATAATGAGATTCCTACATGTTTTCTTGGCTTTTTTACTGGAGTAGCACTTTAGGCCAGGCCTGGCTGGGTCTAGTCTGGGCTTGGGGTAATTTTGTAGTGAATTTGCTTTGATTGAATTAATGACTTTTTGTGGTCACATTCATAAATATGGTGTCAGTTGGGTGTTGTTTTGGGCCAAAACAACGACTTTTGAGTGCTGTCACAGTGTATTTCCAGAATATTTATCTCAGATATGTAATAAAGGCTTTTTCCTGGATATTTGGTCCTAAATGTTGGGAATAAGCCAGCTTGGGATCCTTGTGTCAGACAGCATAGATGTAACACTCTGGAAAACATTTAATATGAGTGTTATTAAATACTTTTAACA
Organism: Dendrocincla tyrannina; assembly: GCA_035047865.1. Taxonomy (NCBI): domain Eukaryota; kingdom Metazoa; phylum Chordata; class Aves; order Passeriformes; family Dendrocolaptidae; genus Dendrocincla; species Dendrocincla tyrannina. Next base: position 3,034,583 of record JAWWMP010000011.1, on the reverse strand, counting down.
GATTGATTCATACAGGCTGATGGGCCAAGAATTATTTAATGTTCAAAGAAAAACCATTGAAAGTGAATGCATTTATATGATCAAATTTGATCATCTCATTGTAATTTTATCGATCATGATTCATAGTGGCCAATTCATGAGCTGAGAACGAGCTGAAATTTTAATCTATTATCCCTCTAAATTTTATTTTTTTTTTGCCATATGCCACAAATAATAATTCTTCATTTTCTCTACAATTAAAACATGTATTGCTGAAAAATGATGAGCACATTAGTAATGTCCTGAGGAAAGCCCAGCACTCTGGAGGGACAGAAGTGGAGTCTCTCATTACTGATTGCAGCTATTCACAGGTCTTAATTCAGGCACCAACAAAGGGTGCCAAGAGTGCTTGAATCAGCCTTTTATCTGTCTTGAGAAATACAGCAGAAGAGACTCCTGCATGTGGAAATGGTCACCAGGTGGCACAGCAGCTTTGCTTGGATTAACAGAAAACTTTGGGAGCACTTTGGGGCTCATTTCACCTCTGGGGTCCTCAGGAAGGAAGACCTGGTTACCCTCTCCAATTTGCTGTCAGAGCTGGTGCAAACCTTTAGCATTGGCTTTATTATTATTATTTGTTTTATTTCCTTCCTTTCCTCTCTGTTGCATTACTCTGAACTGTGATGCATCTTTTGACATTTTCTAACCTCCAAGTTCACAAGAGCCTCTGCACTCAAGCTCTGGGATGGACAATGAGCTTGAAGTCTCAGTTCTTGGTATTCCTGGAATATTGTGGCATCCTTTCCTTTCTTTCTTTAAGTCAGGAATCCTTCCTGTTCCAGAGAAAACCCAAACTCAGAACCTGCAACTCTCATGACATAATTAACTTCTCCTGGCAGCCCTGGTTTGTGCAGGTGCTTACATTATGCAACATATACACAAGCCAGAGTGTCTTATTGAGAGAATTCATCAGCAAAATTAGGGGGGAAGCTGAAAGATTTCTTAGTGAAGTGTTGTTTTGGAATCTATGATGTGTGAAAAGGCTTGGTGGAGCTCTGTAAAGCTTTAAAAATTATGGAGTCCTTGGGAATCTCTAAAGAATTCCATCACTTAATGTAGTGTTAGATCACATTTATTAGCCAGGGGAGGAATCATCCTGCCATGTAGCAATAACGCACAGCCTGTGTCATATAAGCTCATACATATGTGTGTGTTTTTATATATAAAAACATAATTAAAAGGAGAACTATCTGCCATTCACACAGTGGTCCTGCGTTGTCACAGATTTTGGACGGACCAAGCACATCTCCAAAAGGACACCTGACGTGTTTTGATCCACCACGTTTGTGAAGGGTGATTGGACTTTCAGCTCAAGTTCTTTGTGTCCTGCATCCACAGGCTTGGGTAAAGTGTTGATTAGTGTTAGATTGCTCCATTTTGTGGAGCACAGACTTTTAAAAATGACTGCAAGGGATGATTATAAATACCCAGATTACAGATGGCTGGAATTAGTCAGTTCCCAGATGACTGGAATCATTTGGTTTGCTTTCATATTCATCAGTGCTTCATATGTAAAGTTCAGTGTTCTAATCTCTGGAAATGCAGCGGCTGGAAAGTTTAATTTTCAGTTTTTACCTGGAAATGAGCATCTGCAACTTTTTTCTGAGTTCTCTCAACTTCTCTGGTGAAGTTTGTGTCCTTCCCATTGCTTCAGTGACTTCAGGGTTAATTTTACCTTGAAGAAAACCTCGTATCTTACAATTATTCAGTTTTGATTAATTTTCTCAGGTTGCTGAGCCAGTTGCTCCTTTCCCAGCTGTGATGGAGAACCCGTAACAGGTAATTCTGCAGCATGACCTACTTTCAATTTTTAGCTACAGAAGCAGCAGAATAGGATTAAAAATGTCAGCAGCAAGGGTAACATTTGTTTGGGTGGATTTCAAAATGCAATTTTCACTAGCACGGGAATTCTGCACCCTCAGGAACTCTCAGGATACAAATACACACACACCTCCTGCATCCCTTGGAGGTCCTGGGTTTCATTCCTAGTAATAAGTCTGATAAGTATTTAAGAACTAATGTGGAATTATATGTAAATTATGAATATATGTTGAGAAAACCGAACTGCAAACAGGAATGCTACATTTTCAACTAACAATAAGTAATATCTCTGTTCTTCATTCATTTTGAGCAAACCACCCTTCTTTCCACCAGTTCCACTGTTAAAATTATCATTTTCCAATGTATCTTGAACTAAAAGGTTGACACATAAGTAAGTTAGGATGTATGTCAGACACTTGTATCTTAAAGAGTGTAAAAATAAAGAATAGAATAGGATTTGATAGAATAGGATTAGAATAGAATAGAGTAGGATAGGATGAGCTAGGATAGGATAAGATAGGGAATGGAATAGAATAGAAATAGAATAGAATTAGAATTAGAATAGAATAGAATAAAATAGAATAGAATAGAATGAGATAAATAGGGAAAATAAGAATAAGAGTGGGATAGGATGAGCTAGGATAGCATGGCATAGAATAGAAATTAAATAGTACTTTTCTCCTGGGAGCAGCAACATTAGCAAGAAGAGTTTCAGTCCTCTCTTCCCCCCTCCCAGATATATTCTCAGATGCAGTGGGGAATGGTGACAGTGGAAACAGTTCAGATGGCTCAAGTGTGCTGAGCTGGCTTTTTGCAGTGATGAATTGCTAACAGCTCTAAACAACTGAGCACAGGCTTAGAGCCAGCAAATGTTGGGAATCTGAAGTGGAGAGCACACAGCGCGTTCCACATGGGGGAAAGGAGGAAACCTTTCCAGTGGCAAACTTGTTCAACACCTGTTTCCTGCCCAGTGTTTTGTACATCTGCCTGGAAAGGCAAGGCCTGGCCATTGCAATAAATAAGATGCTGAGCAAATGAACCATTCAGCTCATCGCTTTGGTGGTTCATCCATTCCTCTGTTCCTTTGTAGGCACTAAAAAAATGCTGGCTGAGATAATTGTGTAATTAAGTAAAATTGTTTTCCATAAGATCCAACAGGAAAATATGGTTGGCTTCCCACCTGTTCCTTCTGATGAACTCGGCAGGTCTTATTAAAGCCTTTCTCATTTAAATGCAAATATGATGTAGTACCAGATGTGGGCAGGTTTTGCTCTTGACTGATGAGTTTCCCTTTTTCTAACCTGTGTATTGGGCTCAAGAACACGAGAACTTTAAGGCTGCAATCAGGCTTTGAAACTCATCCAAACACACGAACCTCTTCTGTTACTCAGCATTGTTCCATATTAGTGTTTTTTATGAGATTTATTTTGCCTTGGCTTTATTTTGCCTTCACTTACGCATGGAGGATATTCTTTGTTTGTCAAAAAGAAAAATAAACCAGATTGAGTTGATATTATTTTATTGGAAATTAAAGTCTGAACACTTAATAGCTCTAAGGTAAGGCTGCCATTGATTTCTCACCGAGATTGTGTCAGTGGCTTCAAAGCAGTGGTAAAAGTAAATTAAGTGACTGGCTTCTAATCATCTCAGATGACTGGTAATGATTTCCCACTTTTATGATTTTATACTATAAAATTCATCTATAAATACAAGTTACAGCAGTATATTATCTTGACATTCCTTTCAGGCTCCAAGCATTCTATTTTTGGTTTCTTTAATGCCTTTATGTTAATACTGAGCTTCTGTGTTGACATTAATCCTGCCTTTTCTCTGAATAGAAAACAAAGGGATGAAACAAAGAATACAGTGGTAAAAATAATGGTTTTTTTGTGATATAAAACTGATACTTCGTGCTCTCAAAAGCAACCCATCTGTTGTGATAATGAATGTAATGGGAAAGAGCTTTAATTATGACTGGCATAACCATCAGCCCCAGACTTGCTGTCAGAGCTGACGAAAATGAGGATATAAAAAATCTGCCACCCCACATAAACAGGGATGTTTGGGTATTACAGCTTGTTAATTATCTCTTTATTAAATCTCGTCCTTTTTTATCATTGTGAAAATATTTCTAAGAATAATGTCATTATAAAGGTGAAAGCACTGCTGGTGCTGTAAGAAGGATTGGAGTGTCTGGGAGAATATTTCATATTTCCATGCATTTGACACTTTACCCATGTGAAGAAAATCTATTATCTTAGAAATTGCATTTATCAGTTTATCTTGGTATTATGTTATTTTATGACATTTTCTTTATCACACACAGATTTTCCCAAACTTATCTCCAAACCCATCCATCATGTCTAGTGCTCTGATCAGACAAACGGATTGATCTCCAGCCAAACATGATACCAGATATTAAATGCATTGAGTATTCCAAGAAAACTTCACAGGTAAGAAGGAAATTGTTGTCACTAACTTAATTTTGGGATTGTTTTCACCTAACCACTCTAATTACAGTGTGTTGTTTCTGTATGTCATTGTAGTTTGTGATATACACACACTTATGCATTAAAGATAGCAAACAATATATGCATAATTATACCCCTGAAAGAACTATATCACATGTTAATTGGACAAAGGGCCATTTTGACAAATCTTGATTTCCCAGGGTGTTTAGATTTTCTTTGGTGCAAATCTCTACTAAATTTAATAAAGCAGCAAAGCACTGTTCATCTGAACGAGCCTGAGCAAACCTGTTATACATTACAGTGGCTGGGCGTCGAACTGTTTTGTTTTAAATTTGGTTTTCTTTCCAAAAAAAGCTGCCAGAACCCCAAAGTCCTGAACATTTCATGGAGAGCAGGGCAAAGGTTTGAACAGCAATGTCATTGACTTTAAGAAGAGGTGACCCCTTAAGAGGTGAGTTGAAGTCACAAGGTAAGTCACAGTGTAGTGTCCAGTCTTTGCCTTTTTTTTAATTCAATTTCTGTTTCCTTCTTTCTCTGCAGTCACACCCAGAATCAACAAAAAAATTAGAGCCTCATGGAGTTTCTAGTGAGTAAGGACATATCTCTTGTGAAGGCTGCACCAGTAAAATCAGAAATGCAAATCTTGCAGGTGCTTAAAATGTACGAAGAGATCACAGAGAATTTGTAATGAAGCCATTGTGAGTTTGTCCTGTGAACCTTAAACTGCAGCAGGAATCCATAATTATGATGTGTGCCTTTGCAAAAGAAGAGCTGAGAACATTCTGCATTTATTAACTTGCTTTAGCCCAAAGTGGACGAGAAGAAAATGCTTTTCTCTGGGAGAAACTCATTTTGCCAAGTTACACTGATATATACGGTATATTTTCAAGATACCATCTTGAACAGAAAACACAGATAATTAAATGATCACAAAGTGTAGTGCAATTAAAAGACTTTGATGAAAGATGTGATTTAAGTAATACAAGTTTTAATGGCAAAAAGAGCAGTTCTCCACTCAAATGCATATTAATCATCACAGTATGTGTGCTTTGTCGGCTGCTGATAAACTGATTCTTTCTTTCTTTGCTTCACTCTGAATAAACATCTATTCCCAAATGCCACCCTTGGCTCTGAGTGGGGAGAAGGAGTCCTTGCAGAGTGTGACAGACTGGCATCCTGCACAGGGAGCAGGGGCAGGAGAAGCAGGTTCTAGAGGCAAAGAGCTGAATAATGCTGGGGACTGGGAAACTCGGGATCAGGGGGATTGCATCCCCCTTTCCCCCCAGTATCCATTTCTGTATTTATCCATGAAAGGTGGATTTTTGCTGTTCCTGGGATTTCAGCACAAGCTGGAAGTGGTTTTGGAAGGAGGAGCACCCTTGTTAAGGATGGGGCTGGCTTTGGTTTTGTGTCAGTGAACTCACTGAGGTACCTTTAGCAGGAAAACCCCTCTGGAAGCACCAGACTGGAACAGGAGCAGCACAGACAGGATCTAGGGGGGGTTTCTCCCAAATCTTGACTGTTTGGCTGCTGTTGCTTTGCATTTAGACAAAGCAATGAGGTTCTGTTCTGTCCAGCACCGTCATGTGTCTGTGACGCGAATTTCAAAGTCATCTGCAGACAATCCTCTAAAAATGATATTTTTCCCCCTCTGTGCAGTTTCTGAAATTGGATTTTCCTTCTCATTTTCTTACTAGCTGTTCAAAGGCCTGTTTTGAATTAACACCTCAGCCACCAGTATGTGTTTGAAAGTAAATGTTCCATAGAAATGAGAAAAAAAAAGGCGATTAACCTCCCATAACAAGCGAATTGTCCCAGATCTGGGGTTTATATTGTAGCCATTACACTATATTAGAGAACAGTCTTAGCTGTGGGGAAAAGGCACAGACATCTGCAGTCTCATACAAGTAACAGAATGGAACACAATGGGAACATAGAGAAACTGGTAAAAATTATGCTGTTGGATGGCTCAGTGAAACTAAATGTTGCATAACATGTTTTTTGGGTTTTTTTTTTTTGCAGTGCTTCAGCGTTGAAATTAATTAAAGAACCTTCCAGAACGAGGTGCAGTGTTGCTTTGGAAATATATTGCTTTAGCAAGATGTAATGGGCAACTCAGCATACTCGTGTAAAATGAGTCTGCAACTTGTACCAATTAGAGTTGCTGTGCTGGAAATGAATTTGGAGAGCTCCTTGTTTCTAAAAGCCATTTTTAAATCACACAAGCATTAATGCTTTCGCAGGCAGTTGTAGTAGCACATTTCAGTTGGTTATCAAAGGTTAAAAGGAGAGCGATGATGAAATTTCACACGGATTTTCCTTTCCAATTCACAGTGGAAAGGCATTAAAGTCACCCCACGGCATCATCTCTGTCGCTGAGACAAACACCCATTTCACGGGAGATACAGCTAAAGGTTGGACTCCAAACTTCCAGGTGGGCTGATTTCTAAGAATTAGAGGTTATATGTGCATGTATAATATGGATGGAGCTCTGGTTAAGAAAATATCTTGACTCAGTAGCACAAGAGAACAGCTCAAGTGAAGGACAAGACACTAAAGCAAATGGAAGAGTAAAATGTCACTTCAATTTAACCTGAACTGCACTCACTGTGGGGGTTGTGGGGGTGTCATCTCATCTGATTTCCTTCCCATGAAAAATAAGTTGTGGCCTTCATGATGAACGATTCTTTCCTAATTTAGGTTGCCAAAGATCCTCCAGTTTGCTGAAATAAGAGTGTGTCACACCAACTGAACATCAGCTGTTGGGTTCTTATGGCATCTTTATCCTGTTTGTGGTGAGGGGCAAACAGAACGACAAGAAGTGCTGCAGTTTGAGGTCTGGATCCACAGATGGCTTCTGGCCTCAGGTAATTGTAAGAGCTCAGTAAAGACAGGCTTGTCCCATACGAAATCAAGAGGAAAAGAGATATTCGTAAGCATCTCAACATGATTTATTCAAGCATTCTTAAGTGACTACCCGCAAATATTGTGTAAGGAAGCAGAAAAGGAAAGGCCACTTGGTCTGGAATGTGCCCAGAGGAATCTGTGTGAGCACGAAAGGTGTGCATGGTGGTGGAATGAAGGCAATTCATGGCTTACTCTGGTTTTTTTGTTTGTTTGAGTTTGGGGTTGTTTCTGAGATGTGGGTAAAATATTTAACAGCACATTCTTGTCAGTAACTCTGCATCCTTTTGCAGTGAGGACTTTAAGGGAAGATTAGAAACTCTCAAGGGCAGTGGGGGTGGCCAGTCCTGCACCTGGAGTTCCTTTTGGGTTTCAAATGACCATCGTGTTTCCAAAGCTGAACTGGCTGACTGAATGATGAGTTTGAGAGAGCACTGTCAGTTTTTTATTCACAGAAAGGAGCATTCACTCAGCATTGAGGATGGTTTGAACTAACTTCTCACTGGGAACAGTGTTGGGTGCTCTCTCTGCACGACCCTTTCCTGGAGCTCTCTGCCAACAGGTGTAGGATCTGCTCAGCCAACAGGGTGAACTCCACCTTCCAAGTGTTGACAATGGGTGGCTCCTTCTTCCTCGGGGTTGTGTCAAGGTTAAGCTGAGAATTGCCACACATGAGTGACAGAGTGGGAAAGTTATCTCACTAGGCATTTAGAAGGTAGATATCTACCTCCAAACTGGTTATGGTGAGCTCCTTTAATTGACTGGTAGAGAGGCTCATCAATGCTAAATTGACTGCCCTCAGAATGTGTATTTTTCTCTGCTTTGGATGGAGCACCTACAGCTGAGACACCTGAGCACAGTCACACCTTCAGCAGCCCCTGCTTTGTAAAATTCTGGTTTTGTGGCTTAGTCTCAATTTTTATATTGTTTTTATTTATTGTTTAAATAATTATTTGCTAAAATATTGTCCTCGCCCACGTGTGATAATTTCAGTGGAATTATGGTTCTATACAAACCTGTATTTCTTTTTTACTGCTCTGGACCTGCTACCTGAAAGACATATAAGTAATTCTTCATGCACTGGCAGAACATTAGCATGACAAAAGACAAGGACAACGAGACCTACCATGGCATTACAGCTGTGGAAGAGGAATTGAGCTTTCCCCTTGTTTCTGAGTATTTTGAAGCACATTTGTATTTCCAGAATGAGGAGAGTAGGAGCTTTCTTCTCAGCACCCCTCACAGTCAGGCTTTTTGCTTGCCATCCTTCCCTATCTCCCCTTGCTGATTTGACAGATGCCATTCAGAGGATCAGATAAGGATTGATAGAAAATTTTGCAATACTTTACATTAACACTAGTGCTCACAATAATGCATCAAGTAAATCTTAGCTCAAGCAAAGGTCCTCGTTTTGCTCTTCTGAGAAATGGCATCACAAAACACAGACCTCTCAGTCTTCTCGACTGAAGGAATTGCTTCAATCACTTGTTTCCCCTCAATGTCTCACTAATAGTGTGTCATTTACAGGTGACATTAAGAAAGGAGAGCAGTGCTCTTCTGGTCCCTTCTCAGCCCAACAGCTGGCAGGGATGTCTCCTCCTTTATCTGCTTTTGGTGAGTATTTATTTCAGTGCTTTCTTAATAAAACTGCTCGTGACTGTTCCAAAGGTTCTAGAGCCCTGTGTCCTCCCATTGCAGCTCATGTTTATGCAGTGAAATGAACCTCTTTCTGTGTCACTGGCACTCTTGTCCTGGCTGGAATAAACAAAAAGGAAATAAGAATGGTTTAGGACTTTGTAAGTGGGTACCCTGAGAGCATTGGCAATGGAGACATCCAGCAGGCACAGGGCTCACTGCCTCTGAATTGGAATTTCCATTTGCTCACCAGTTATGATTGTGAGGGTTTCCTTAAAATCCCCCCAGACTCCCTAGCACTGATATGGGATGCAAAATGATAGTTCCCAAAACTGATGTGCAAGGGGGAATGAGTTAAAGCAAGAGGCATTTGGAGAACTGTTCACTTGTGGTCTATGTCACACACAGAGCAGCCTTAACAGGGTTCCCTGTCCAGCCCAAAAGGTTTGACTTGCCACGGATTTCTTGGGCAGCATTTCAGAGACCATCACTGGCAGACAATCAGTTCCACAAACTCCAAGTTCTCTTCTAGAGAAGCTTCAGTGCTGTTTGTGTTCCACAACCACCACTCTCCCTCCTGCAATGCTTCTTTTGCACAGGGACGGGTTCTAAAAAGTGCTCATTGCAAGCACCGATTAAACCTTCCTCATGCAACTCTTGAGAGGAAAACTCCACCCACAGAATCCGTAAGGGCACCACAGAGTTGCTGTTTTCCTGATGAACTGGAATTACAGGTCTTCAGGGGGAGAGAATGAGAACAAAAAGTCTTGAATGCAGAGGCCGTGTGGGTGAAATTGAAAAGAATTAATTTATGTGAGAATAGGTATCGTGTTGGGTTGAACAATCCCAGAATCACAGGGCAAATACATGAAGAAAAGCTGTGCTGTGGTGTATAGTCATGCTGTGTTATATGGTACAGATAAATAAGATTAAAACAGTCAATTTTTTCGGTCTTCTTGCTAGTCAACACTTACCCCTTTGTCCATTTGCTCACTAATCAGTGTCTAGTGTCATTTATCTTCATTTCCTTAAGCTGCTCAACAAGGGGCCATTGCTCATCCTAATCTTTTTGGCAATCTGTGTTTGACATTGTTCATTATTGTCTGCCTTTCATCACGTCACCTCTTGGAGCTGACATTGTTTATCTTTGCCCACCATGCTTTTATCTGATGATTGTTGTCTAAAATCATTAGTCCAAAATCCTGTGCCAATCATTAGTTGGCAGGGTTCACTTCTGGGGGGGGGGTCACTTGTCATCCCTCAGTGCTTAAAGGAGTGGGAAAAGCTTCTTAAAATGCTTCAGAAATGTGACTTTGCAGGCCAGGCTCACCAAAGGGCTCTCACATTGTTGTTTTATCAAAAAGAGGGAAGCTGAGGCCCTACACATGGTGTGAGGCTTCAAACAGCTAATTAATTTCCTAACTGGGGACTGTGGAAAAACCAAATCAAACCAAAGGACCTCTTAACCTTAAATGAGACATGAACAGTTTAAACAAGAGATGTGATTTTTCTTTTCTCTCTGGACTTTGTTTTATACACTTTTTATGATGGGACTGCATCCATTAGTGGCAACTTATTTAAACTAATTGAAAAAGTCAACTTTATTCCTCAAAAATCTACAGTCTAGAATGTCTAGAATGTAATTTTGTTTACTTTTAAGTAAGATTTCCAAGCCTTTAACTTTACTTTTTTGTTGCTTTTTAAAATTCTTTTGGCAATGCTTTAGTTTTTCCATCTTAGAGACTGAATGTTGTCAATACCTTGGAAAAAGCCTTGATTTAGGAGCGTTCAGACAGGTTTTTGTATCTTCAAAGGACTTTGAAATGTCTTTGTGTTGGCTGCAGTGATGGCAGGTGGTGGATGAGAAAGACTTGGAACCCAATATATTTGGGAGCTGTCCTTGTTTTATTACATAAGATGTAAATATATATATATATACAGCTGATCATATGGAGTTGAAACAAATTGCATATTCAAGCCAGACACACCTGCTGCCAGTTGTCTTTGGGAAATGATTCTGAGTCCAAATCCAAGCCAGAGCCCTGAAATATTTAACTACAACCAAAAAAGGTGCTGACTGTGGGTAAACCCACTGGTTGAAGGTTGAGCTGTGTCTTGGCAAGGTAACAATCACACCCCCAGTCACAAACCTGAGAGTCTCTTGAGCTCTTTGAATATGTAAAATCGAAATGTCCTGTTTGGCATCCAGTTTTCTCTCTGAGAATTGTCAGAGAGGCGCTAAATGAAGTGGCTCAGAAAACTCAGGGCTGTAAATTGTGTCTTGTCTCTGCAGAACAAAGACTGGCTGACCCCCATTTCTGAGAGGTTGTTCTGGAGATGAAGTTGATGACAAGCCACGAAGCCCGAGCTGAGCCATGTTAACAACTCTGTGTATCTTTAAACCATGACAAATTGTGTCAACTGCTTCATCTCAGCTGCACTGGGAAGGAAAAGAAGTTTTCTTACTCTGATGTGGAATAAAACAGAGCATAAAGTCACCTGCTGTTGAGGAGCTGGGGTGTGTTACCCTTTTATAAGGTGTCAATTTGAGCTTTATTATTATTTGCTTGAGCATGGTTATTTAACACAAAATAATATACGTGTCACAGCTTCAACTGTGTGTACAGTTTTTGCTATAATTTCTTCCCTGTAGTATCCCAGAAGTACAGGTTGAAATTTCACCTTCAGAACTAAAAGGACTTTTCTGGGGGGTTTATGTACATACTGGCTCCAGACTTTGTATTTTATACATGTCATTCTAAATATAAAGAAGCAGACTTGGAAGAACTAAAAATAATGACCAGACTTGATTATGTTTCAAATCAGTGACTCACAGGGAGTCACAGAATAGTCTGAGTTGGAAGGGACCTACAAATCTCAGATGCCATTTCACATCTGCACTTCCATACAGTTCATATTGTTGGTTTATTCTGGCTCTGAACGGTTGGTAGACAATTTAGAACATTTGAGACACCAAAACTTTGTTTTTTCTTAAAAAGAGAAAAAATAAAGATGCACAAACTAATGTTTCCAAATCTTTTTAACCAGCTTCTAGTGCAGTGTGAGAGAACAAGTTTTTTATTGAAAGCAAGAATGAACATTTCCTTTCTAATATAAAGTTCTCTGATTTAAATCAGGGTTATTCTTGTTTATGCTTGAACAGGCAATATAGTGATTTTGGAAACTGAATCCAAATCATGCAAATGATGAACAATGAGTATAAATATATATACATATAATCATATATATTCATTTTAAGGTAGGCATCATATCTCTTGAGCAACCCCTGCCTGCTTTGCTGCATATCCTGAATGACACAGGCACTAGTCAAGAATCTGCTGGTACAACATTAACTAAAACATTATTTTAACTCCTGAAATAATTGAAGATCCCATTTAATTTCTGTATTTATACATAACATTAAATATATTCTCATGTTCTTGCAGGCAGCAAGTGTTAAGGAGGTGTAAGAGAAAAAAAAATTATTTAAATGTCAGAAAATGATCAATAAGTTGAACCCAATTTCAGGGAATACCTTTGGAGGGCATTAATCAGTAAGTTAGTCTTTGTGACAGATGCAGTCATATGAGATAAAGAAAAAAGAAGGTTTCATTGGTTGATATTTTATGTCCTTTACACTATAAAGTGCACTAAAGGTTATTGAATAGCCAATACCTCAATGTCCACAAAGTACAGTGTCAGGAACTCCGGGCTCATCACAGAATAAACTTTATCCTTTTATAACCTTATTCCATTCCCACCTCATTTTAAAAACTTCCTTTCTCTAGCACAGATTAAGTTCATGGCTGTGAGTGGCTCCAGATGGTCCAAAGTGCAGACACAAGGTGGTCTGGATTCCCTAATCCCACAAATCTTTACAGGTGAGAATGTTTGGAGGAGAGACCCCCGCCATGGTGAGTTAATGCTCTGTGTGTTTGGCCAACTGAGGGGGCAAAGGAATTTGTTAAAAGAAGCTGGTTTTGGCTTCTCAACTTGTCTGAAGGCAGCCAGTTAAAAGGCCAGTCAAGCTGAGGTGCTACAAGCCTGTGAGAAAGATGGAGAGGGACTTTGGCCAAGAGCATGGAGTGACAGGACAAGGGGAGAATGGGCTCAAACTGAAGAGTAGGGTTAGAGCAGGTACTGGGAAAAAATTCTTTGCTATGAGGGTGGGCAGGCCCTGGCACAGGGTGCCCAGAGAGGCTGTGGCTGCCCCAGCCCTGGGAGTGTCCAAGGTGTCCCCATCTGAAATATGGGGATTGGACAGGATGGGCTTTAAGGACCATTCCAACCCATTTCTGCCTCTTTGCTGAGTCTCCTTGGTAGCAAAAATCAGTTGGTGGGACTTGGTGCTCTCCAGGGAATCAGGTGGAGCTCCTAAAAGAATGAGTCTCCCCACCTCATGCTTATTATTTGTGATAATTTCAATGCCTTCTGCTGCACCCTCAACAATATTTTATTTTGTTTTCTTAGCCTTTTTATGCAGTGACCTCCTCAGAGGGCCTTGCTGTGTCCCAGGGTCACCACAGGTAACGCTGCTGTCCCTGGATTCCCCAGCACTTTGGTGTGTCACTGGAGGTGAAAGATGGTGTCAAAAATGTTAGGGGAAAAAAGATATGGGATAAAAAAGAGGAGAACATAAACCATTATTTTTCATTGCTCCAAGATTGCATAACCAGGAGATATTTCTCTTGCAAGCAGCAGAGATGTCCTCACACCTGGGCTAGTGGAAGGTGTCCCTGCCCATGGGAGGGGTTTGGAACGAGATGGTCTTTGAAGTCCCCTCCAACCCAAACCATTCCATGACTTTGCAATTCTAAGGGTGGCATCCTGTAATAAAACCTATAATTTTTCCTCTGACTGGACCCACAGACTTTTGTTGACACAAGAATGTTACTGAGGTGAGCAGAAGATTGCATTTGATAGAGAAGTGAGTTTGGTTCTTCTCCTACTGTCTCTAAAATTAATATTTGATCCCAAACCTCTCCGAGTCAGCGATGACTTTCCTCTTTCTTTGGCTTCCCTTGAATTACACCCAGTTAAAGACACCTTTAAGTTATGTTAAAAAATCAAAAAGCTCTTTTTTCAGAAGCATACGTGATGGCAAACAATCAATTTTATCAGTACATGAAGAAATTAGTTTTTCTCATCAGTTCTACCAAGGCTGTATAATTTTTTCCCCTTTTTTTACCTTTTTTTCTTGTTTTCCTTACTACTACAGCATCTGCATGACTGTGTAATATTGTTGCCATAGTGAAGGTTGTGTGATATCAAGGGGCTGACAATCAGGAGGAGTTATGAAACTAAATGATGTGCTGTTCCTATCATCCATCAAACCAGTGAATAGTTGGGAAACATGACGGGATGTGCTGGAATTTGGATGGTGAAATGAAAAGAACTCTGTCCTTTTGTTCTAAACCAAAAATGATGTTGTGTAATAACTCTCTCTATATGTATATAGTGAAGAAAAGCAGATTGTTTCACGTTCCTTTTACAGCACTCTCAGATCCCTTTTCCTCACCATGCTCATGCTGTCTCAGTGCTCTCGTTAAGGTGGATAAGTGATAGTCTAATTAGCAGACAGCACTGGGCCACTTATGCCAATTGACATTTATTAGCTGAGGGAAGGCAGGAGACACACAGGAGGCTTTCATCCCTCTGGGGACTCAGCCAGCCACAGTCCATCTCCTATGCAGGCACAAGAGGGAAAACCCAGGCAAAAGGAGGAATTAGTTGTGGTGCTTAAGTTTGAATACCTTCACTGAGACGGCCCAGACACCTCTGGGTATAACACTGAAGCCCAGGAGGAATCCCCTTCTTTTCCCCTGCATATAAAGGTTGATGTTGGAGGACTGAAGAGGAAGAAGCTGTGCCTTAAAAACTCATCTTGGGAAGGGGAGACATTTCGGGATCTCAGCACCTGGTCTGGAAAGGGAAAATCTCATATTTTTCATTCAACTTAGAGTACCTTTCCATTAAATAATAACTGCTCTGTGCAGGAAGGATTATAGCTATTGCAGTAAAGAGAACCAATTCTAGTCTCACTTCTCATCCTCTCTGATTATTCAGCACATAAAAGAAATCAGCATGTATGGCCTGCATTGGTATTAGTCACTTAGGCAGAAGGAACACAAAGAAGGCAGGGGAAAAAACAGGAAAAGGAGTTCTTTTCTTTGTGCGTTCCCTCAAAATAAGAAACCTGCAGCCCTCAGAGTCTTTGAAGTTCATATTTCCACGATGCTCCTGCAGCTAAATCAGTGTGATGTTACCTGGAGCCCATGATTACAAATGTTGGTAGGGCTCCATCCTCTTCCTGAGGTACTGATTAGATGTTAATTTTTTAGTAGAAGTGCAGATATTGCCCTCTGATGCTGACAGATCTGAGTCCTCAGTTTGACTATGCATACAGTAAAATTTTCTTTGGCTGTGTTTGATCACTTCACATTAGGGCCTGGAAACAATCAATATCACACTGTGTTTAAAATTATCTTTTAAGGGACATAAAGTATTCAGGTGGAAAAAAAATCTCAAGAGACCAGCAGGAAACTAATAAGATTTACTAATAGCTTTTACTTTTGTAATTTGCAGGGAAACCAAAGTGTAGACTCTGAATAGCTGGATTCTTAATTGGATATTGATCTGAACAAATATTCTCTTTCTAAGTACCTGTTAAAATCAGTTACTGCTATTTGTTGGGACACGTTATATTTATCCTTATTTCTGGAGAAGTGGTGCTGCTGTTCTAAGTTATATAAAGATGCATTAGCAGTACACTTTTAATAGACCCATTAAATTCACTTTGCTTTGATTTACTCAGTATTTGAGTGTAGGCTGAGTGTTGTGTACAGCTGCAGAAAGGGGAGTAGTGAAAATAATGGAATTATCCCCGTTGATGCTCCTCTTTATTTTGTCAATTTGCAGGGAGCTGCAGTTTCTGGAGCACTTGTGCTGTACCCACTTCCAAACGTGGCTTGGTGCCATTTCCCCTCCAGTGCTTCTGGAAGATGCTGCTTTCAGTGGCATTTCCTGAGGCTGAGTTGACTTCCTTGCTCATTTTTCCCTTTCCTTGCTCGTTTTTCCCTTTCCTTGCTCGTTTTTCCCTTTCCTTGCTCGTTTTTCCCTTTCCTTGCTCATTTTTCCCTTTCCTTGCTTGTTTTTCCCTTTCCTTGCTCAGTTTTCCCTTTCCTTGCTCGTTTTTCCCTTTCCTTGCTCATTTTTCCCTTTCCTTGCTTGTTTTTCCCTTTCCTTGCTCAGTTTTCCCTTTCCTTGCCCGTTTTTCCCTTTCCTTGCCCATTTTTCCCTTTCCTTGCCCGTTTTTCCCTTTCCTTGCC
>JAWWMP010000011.1:2976430-3017109 GCA_035047865.1 Dendrocincla tyrannina | reverse complement strand
TTTTTCCCTTTCCTTGCCCGTTTTTCCCTTTCCTTGCTCGTTTTTCCCTTTCCTTGCCCGTTTTTCCCTTTCCTTGCCCGTTTTTCCCTTTCCTTGCCCATTTTTCCCTTTCCTTGCTCGTTTTTCCCTTTCCTTGCCCGTTTTTCCCTTTCCTTGCCCGTTTTTCCCTTTCCTTGCCCATTTTTCCCTTTCCTTGCCCGTTTTTCCCTTTCCTTGCCCGTTTTTCCCTTTCCTTGCCCGTTTTTCCCTTTCCTTGCTCGTTTTTCCCTGTTGCAGGGACACAACACAGAGTTATTCCAGACATTGGATATCATTCTTTGCCCAGACAGGCTCTTTTCAAGTTAAAATGGTCTCATCGTACAGGCAGAGCCCCAAAAAGTATCGAATTAAATAAATTACTTCCTAGAAGGATTAATGGAATGTGATGATAAACACAGATATTTGTGGATTCGGTTTTGTCTCTGTATGTTATAAATCAAACCCATCCAATAGTTTGAGGTTTGGTGATTAATTTTTATTCTGATTTATTCCCACCTGATTTTATTTAAAAATGGATAGAATAGAAACATGATATTTTGGGAGGTAAAAAAGCAGAGGAGTGCAGTATATTTAAGCAGGTTTTTCCAGGGTAGCCCAGCCTTTGAGGTCACACCACTATAAATCTTCAGGAGTGTAGTTCAGCCCTTAAACTGCATTTGTATTAAAGTAAAAACCAAAAAAAAAAGGCATTAAAACACATCATTTTACTCAGTAAGAAAATTAAACTAATTAATAACAATTGTATCAGTTCAGGGAAACCAAGAAGCGCCTACACCTTGAGCTGTGGAATTATTGATCCCAAATGAATTTGGCAATAAAATTTTCAGTTATTATGACTGAAAAAATTCCCAGTGAAAGCAAAAATCGCAAATATTCAAAGTCGTCTCTCCGTCCTTCTCAAATGCATTTTTTATGAACCTTAATATTATATATAAACCTCCTACTTTCCCAAGAAATGTGTGAAATCTGAGTTTGAGAGCGATTGGGGTTTATAAAGAGTCACAAGTGCCTGGATAAATCAGGTCCCATAACCCAGGATAACCAAACAGGCAACAGCAAACCAGTGGTGTTGGTTTAAAAAATCATGATTTGATGTTTTGCTTGATTTTAGAACAAATATCCGGGAGGAGGACAGAGCTACCCTCTGAGTTTGTTGGGTTTGGGGTTTTTTCTACAATATATTATCCTGTTTGTGGCTCAGATGAAGAAATACCTTTGTCTCTGCTCCAGAAATACTGGTTTATAGGGATTTTTTTTGTTCCAGTCACAGATTTTTCTATGATATTTATATTTAGCCTAAAATAATGAAACTTGCACAGACTGTACAGACTGCAGAACCATGGCTATATATGTCTTATTTATTTGTCTTGGAACAACTGTTTTCATAGAAAAGCAGGAACATGAGAATACCAGTGATATAAAAATACTGAAATTAGACTGGAGAAGACCTGCAGAGAGAATTCCTTGTGTCTGTGTAAGGTTTCATAGCCTGCTCTGACATCTCAGGGGTGTCTGACCTCATCCTAAAGACCTGGAGAACTTATCCCTTGCTTCATTACCTTTTCTACATAATTATCTTTTCTTTTTTTATTTTTGCCCCTTTTGGCCCATCCATTTCTTGAGGAAAATTTCTCTATTTTTTCCATCCTTGTTTCTATTTAAAAAATAAGTTATCTTATTTACTATTTATTTTTCGGTTATGACTTCTTTACTATTTTAATTGCTTAAAAATATTCCCCGTTTTTTACTATTATATACATAATTTACAGTTATTTATTATGTGATATCCCTTTGGTCTTCTCCCGTCAGTGACTGGAACTGGTGAGTCTTTCTCTGTAAATCACAAATGCTCATTTTAATAGCAACTTTTTAGTCACTTACCTCGTATTATGTGTATATATGTATATATGTATGTGTATATGTATAAACTTGCATGCATTTATTACAATTTGAGAGTGCCCAGAGAAGCTGTGGCTGCCCCTGGATCCCTGGGAGTGTCCAAGGCCAGGTTGGAGCAATCTGGGATGATGGAAGGTGTTCCTGCCCATGGCAGGGGTGGCACTGGATGAATTTAAGGTCCTTCCAACCCAAACCGTTCAGGGATTCTGTGCTACAATGTGATAAATATCCAACCACAGAGCATGGCCATGAACTGTCTCATTGAAACAGGGCTATTTGAACAGGGGGATAAATGCAGCTTTTTTCATTTTCCCATAATGGTTTCTTGGGTTGGGTTGGGTTGTTTTTTGGACTAGTTTGTTTCCCCTGTTTGCAGCCGTTGTCAGCCTGTAACATTTCCCAGTTGCTGCTGGTCCCAGCTTGCCCCTGGGGCAGCCTGGGGGCACTGGTGCCCAGGGAACTCTCTGTGTGTTGTGTTTTCCCCAGGTCCCAGCTGGGCAGGAGGGAGGGGCTGGTGCTGGAGAACAGATGCTCTGGTTTGGGGTTGCCACCAGCTCCCTCCCCTCTGCAATTCCTTCAGGTCCACAAACTCCAGGGCTTCTCTGAGTTTACAAGGCAGAGCAGACCCAACCTCAGGACAGATTAGTGTTTGTAGCTGGGGAGATCATGTATGAGTTATGCCTGAATATCGTGAATGAATAGTAAATGAAGGATGCTGATGAGTGAATTATGTCTTGGTTTAAAGAGGACGAAGAAACAAGGCTGGCATTCAGCTCCTCAGAAAAGGAGGGAATTACAGGGGTTCTCCTGACTGTTCTTTGTGGACCAGGATGCTTTGAGTCTTCTCAGAAAACAGGCTTTGAATTCACACCCTATTATGTAGCATAAAGGCTAAACAGAAGAAGGAAAATATAACAAAACCCCAAATATGAGCACAATCAGGACAGGAGATTAATATCCAGATTTCAATGCTTGGAAGAAAGAAATTCATAAATGAGACTTCCCTAGGACTTGTGAGCAGAGAATTTGTGATACCAAAGAAAGGATCAGAACAAAAGTATTTTGGAGTTTGGGTCCATCTACTGGTAAAATAATCCTTTTGATCTTTTGGTTTTCCTCTTTTCGCCACTTTTCAAGGTGTGATTTTTCTTTTTTGAAGACCAGTTTGAGTTGGATGACTAAAGGAAAAATGAAATGTGTGCAATGATTTCTGCTCGGCAATTGAAGAATATGCAGGAGCAAGGGAATGCACGGGGGATGTGGATATCCCACAGGACAGGAATCTGCTTGATCTGAAGAGACAGAACTACACCCCTCATCAAGGTCTCTGTAGGCAACTCCAGGAGTCATCACTTATTTTTTGTACTTACAAAGCTCCCAGGTGTGCTCTGGTGAGGCCCCACCTGCAGAGCTGCCTCCAGATCTGGGACCCCAACACAAAAAGGACCTGGAGCTGCTGGAGGAGTCCAGAGGAGGCCCTGGAGATGCTCCAAGGGCTGGAGCCCCTCTGCTCTGGAGCCAGGCTGGGAGAGCTGAGGGGGTTTACCTGGAGAAGAGAAGGCTCCAGAGACATCTGAGAGCCCTTTCCAATGCCTAAAGGGGCTCCAGGAGAGCTGGAGAGGGACCTGGGACAAGGGATGGAGGGACGGGACACGGGGAATGGCTTCCCACTGACGGAGGGTTAGATGGGATATTGGCAATAAATTCTTCCCTGTGAGGGTGGGCAGGCCCTGGCACAGGGTGCCCAGAGAGGCAGTGGCTGCCCCTGGATCCCTGGAAGTGTCCAAGGCCAGGTTGGAGCAACCTGGAATAGTGGAAGGTGTCCCTGCCCATGACAGGGGGTGGAATGGGATGCTCTTTAAGGTCCCTTCCAACCCAGTCCTTTCCACGACTCTCTCTGTTCCCATTCAGAAAATATCAAAGCTACCTGATTTATCTTTAGGAATTTTAGAATTAGGAAAACTGGGGTAAGATGAAAGTTTAAAAGAATTATTTGCTCATTTTCACATTTGATTCTTTCAAATTCTGCAACTTCGCTGTTCTAAGTCATTGTTTCATTGAATGTTCCTGTCACACATAAAGAATTCTACACAAACAACCCCAGGTCACACTGCCATTATTCAAATGTCCCTGCTCAAGGCATCACAATTGATTGTTCTGACTAATTTTTGATTTCATCATTGAAACTGTCATAATAACTCAAGACACAAAACCTTGAGGGCTGCACCATTTCCAGTTAAAAGACAAATAAGAATTAGAAAGATCTTGGAACTTTGGAGAGGAATGAATTTTTAAAAGTCTTAATAATGAATAATAATGCTTAATAATGCAAAATGTTTCCCAAGTGAAGAGTCTGTTTTCCAGACGTTCATCTGTACATGCTTTGGTGATCTCCATCTTCATGAGTGGGTGATCTCCATCTTCATGATTGGGTGATCACAATTACTGAATATTTAAGCATAAATAGAAAATTCAGGACGGCCCCTCTCCCATCTATATATTCACAATGTTTAACAAATGAACTTATCATGAAATATGAAACATAGCTCAGGGGGAAAAGAAGTCCTGTCTAAAGAAGTCCTGCAAAACCATCTTATTTCTCAAGCTATTGCTCAGTTTTCCCATTGCTTCCCTTTTTTTGCTGAGTTGTTTGGATTGCCTCTCTTTCTGTGTGCAAAATATATTCAGCTTTATTTCCCAACATGCATTTCCCAGTTTTGTAGGGAGAGAAATACAGATAAAAGTAACTCTTTCCTGAGTCTTCTTCACTGAATTATCTCCTGAATTGTGATCTGTCTTTCAGGCTGCCCAAATCTGATGGAGGACTTTGGTCACAGCTTCATCTCTTGCAGGTGAAGTCTGGCAGAAACCTGGTGGCAGCTTGTGGGAATTGTCTGGTCTCTGAAGTAATTATATAATTTTTGGTTTTCTTCTTTTTGGGCAGGCTAAAAAAAATTAGTGAACTTTTTTATTATTATTATTATTTCCTTGGGCTGCTCCTCTCTTGAGCACAACAAATGAGACCATACACTGTCTTCTGCAAAGCACTGAGTGTACCTGTTCACTGTACAATCCATCCTGGTTAGCAGGAGGAAAACTGTTATTTAATATAATCAAAGGGATGTAATCCAAGATTTTAAGGATTTTTTGGAGGCTGAGGTTCAGGCCTAGCTTGTATATCAGTCTTTTTGATATCTTGGTTCAGAGCACATAAATAATTTGTATTCACTTTAGGAATTACTATGTTGAAGTAAAATTGGAAGCTCTCTATGATGATAAGTGTGTTTTGGAAGAGGAATCAAAAAAGCAAACTCCTAAAACTCTTCTTTCTGTCAATGGCCAACACTGACTCAGATGAAGAATTAAAGGGTGCTCTAAACAAAAGAGTTAATGGATGCTGTGTTTGTGATCACTATTATTCACATTTTTTATGTCATGTTTTCAGCTGAGTTGTTATTGTGCTAACTTGTGATCATTAAAATTCTCCTAAAGCTATTTAAAGCTTTAATGCCCCTCTGAAATTTTACAGAAAGGCGTTGTTGCATATCCTGACTTCATTGCTTATTATACCAGTATGAGACAGGGGAAGGCTCTTGGTTGTATCATTTCACAAAAGATGCCAACTAAATATTCATATCATTGATAGCTGTCTGTGGGAAATCTTGCCATATTAAATGTGCTTTTTGGTTTAATTCCTTCTAGTGGAACATTAAAATTCATGAGCATCTATGTAAACAGAAAGTTTCCCTTCACCATTCATTAAAATTAACAAAATGCATCCAAACAGCTGAAAATTTAATATCACATTAAATTTCTTAGTGCATATATACGTATATTTCCAGATGAGTGCCATGAGTGCTTTTGGTTAGGATCTGTACAGAAATAATTCTCCTTTTATTAAATACAGGGCTCAGCTCTGTACTGAAATGCAGGGGAATAAAATGCACAGTAGAGACAAATCAGAAGATAAATTAAGTAATGAAATGAGCTTGACAGTTTAATTAATGAACAGTTTTTCTTTACCTGAGTTAAGCCTGTCTTGAACTGTTTGAAAAAGTCCTCCTGGCGGGCCCTGATGCTGCTTAGACACACGTGATACCATTTATTCGGGATCCAAACTGCTCTTGTCCAGAACATGAGTTTGCCCAATGGTGTCCACAGAATCCCTGCAAAGCACTCCTCCCAGCTGGCTTTTGTTTGGGGAGCACAAAAAACAAAGGCATGGCAGTTAAAATGCCACCACTGGTGCTGCCAGCAGGACTCTTGAGGAGCTTTTTCTCTCCAAGGATTTGCAGGGTTTTGCCTATAATTGACATTTTTGGCCCTCGATGCCTCTGTCTCTAAGGCTTGTTGGGCTGGAGTTGCTGAACTAATTCTGGTTAATTTTACTGAGGTGTCAAAGTCAATGACCATCAACAAACCTTGTCTGGATGATTCCCCCTCAGGAGAAAGGGAGGCTGAGGGAGAACTGAGGCAAAGAGATCTGAGTCTCTTTGAGTTTTGAGGGAAGTGTGCACTTTGAATTTTGTCTTTCATGTGCTCTAATGTATTGCTGCTCGGCCAGGAAGTCCTGGAACAGGAGGAGCTATTTGGGAAAAGTCACACGAGGAAGAAAAGGTTCTGCCTTTCTCTTCTGGCCAAGAGAAAGTGTCAAATTACCTTTAATAATTATCCACAGCAATTAGTGTAGGAAGAAATATCTGAGCAGCTGAGGAGGAGTTTGATGTGATTTTAGGGGAACACAAAGTTGTGATGAGTGTTTGGTGAAAATCCTGTTCCTGAGGAGTTAAGGTTTGCCTTTTCAGAATGAGTAAATAGTCGTATTTATCTTCTATCTCTCCTACTAAATTACTCCTGAAATGCAGCTCCAGCCAGAGTGCCAATTTCCTCTGAAGTCGGGCCAGAATTTTAATTTATAAATAAAAATAATGAGGTCTAACTGGTCTTTAAGGCTCCTCTAAGGACACATTTCACAGCTCAGTATGGCAGAAACATGTGATACGAATTCCTTTGATTTTCCACAGCCCAGAATAATTCTCCACTACTGATTTCAGGATGACTCTTGGTCAACCCCTGCTTTTCTGTCACATCAAATGAAACCCTCTGCTCAGAATCCACCTCTGGTTATTTGCCTACAAATCCAAAAGCTCCTCCTTTTGAGGGGCTTTGAGAGGCAGCTGGTGTGGCTGTACTGGAAGGAAGTCAAGCATTCCAGATCCCTGGATCCCTTGGGGTCAGAGCCTTCCCCACCACAGAACAGTTACAAGGGTCTGCGGATCATTTTTACCAGGAGTGGGGCATGAAATCCCCTCTGTGCAACCATTGTGCTGATAAAATGCGTTCCTGGGAGTTTTAAATCCTCAATCCAGAAATTCAATTAGTTTCCAGGGAATCCAATTTTGAAACACAACAACTTTGCCCGTGTGCTGTCACCTTGAGAAGCTCCAGCATCTCGTGCTGCCGTAGAATGAGTTCAGTGGACAAACATGGCATGAAAATCTTGGTGTAACATGGGGTTTGTGATCTCTGAACAGGACTGGAGCCTTGGTTAAAGGCTCAGTGTGAAATCAAAGTTCCAAACCTGTGCGCTGCCTGTGACCCCTCAGCTCCCACCAGCACATCGTGCTCCTCTCGGCAAGTGTGGCAGAACTCCATCCTCCATCCTCCATCCTCCATCCTCCATCCTCCATCCTCCATCCTCCATCCTCCATCCTCCGCTCATTTCAGGTACGGGCTCTTTCCCTGAAATTTGCCTCATTTAAATGCATGTTGTCATCAGTGATGTCTTACTTGGCACCAATTAATTTCTGTTAATTTGCACATGGTGGCTCTCTGATTTTTTGGTTTGACCCATTGCTTATTCCCCTGCACGAAACACACAGAGCACACCGAAAGGGTTACCCATGGACTCATAAACCTTAGGACCTAAAACAGAGCAGTTCAAGCCCATTCTATTTTCCAATTTTAGAAGAATCAACTCTAGTCTTTAATCACTTTAAGGATTAAAGCTATAATTATATTATGAAGAAGAATGGTTATTACATCTAAAGAATTCTAATGGTTAGAAATGTGAGACAATACGATTGAGTCAGAGAAGAAAGAAGCAAAGAAAGAAAGAAGGAAAGGAAAGCAAATTTGTTTTAACAGATGAGAAACAAAATATTTTCGACATTTAAATAAACAGTGTTCTCTTAAACTACTACTAAGCTTTTCTAGTGAATGTGTAAAACCCCTCAAGCAACAGTTTGAGTTTCAACATGGGAAGATGGAAGGAGAGACAAAAAGCCCCGAGCGCTTTATTAGCTGCCAGCTCTTCTTGGAATGGGAATCCATAAAAAGTATTCCCTCATAAAATAAATTCAATATTTCACCCCTGATTATTTCTCATGACTGACCTTAATAACGCTCCAACTTTGAAGGCACTTGTGGTGCCTCTGAGCTTTGAGACTTTGAGACTCCTGACAGAAACAGAGGGATCCCCTTCCCGTGGTGAGATATTCCAGGATCACACGGTCCATCAGGAAGGGGCACAAACCGTGAGAGCACAGGGGACCAGAAAGACCATAAACATCATTATGGGTTGGGTTTTAGTTGCTGGTGTGGAATGGATCTTCTGGTGGCTCATGCAGAAGCCACTGGGTCATTCCCTGGAAGTCCAAGGACAGAGGAGGACAAGGATTGTGGCAAAGGGGAAGAAGCTCTGATTCTCCTGCTAAATGTGTTGGACAGGAGGGTAGATAAAGTAAAGCTTTAATTAATAGATAATTAGAAAGAATGGATGTGTTGTACAAACTGTGGAAACAGTGCTGGATCCTGATGATGACATTCCCATATAAGTTGTGTTTTACATCCATTGACATTATATTTAAAATGACATTATATTTAAAACCCAAAAAAGGCGATGGGATTTCACATTGACATCTGTCAATGCATTCTGAACTGCTTTGTAGAAGTGGCTACAGGAATTAAATTTTATTTTCCGAAAACCTTGGCAGGGAGTGAAGCAATTTAATTCAATTTATTTTTTTATTTTTTTTGAAATTAAATTTAAGTGGCACTTAAATTAGATACTGATGTAACGACACTGACAGTATATTTTTGCTCTTTCCCTCTGTAAGGAACAAGACTGTGGCACTTTCTTTGCTTCCTCAAATACACTTTCCATCTCAATACTACAGCTGGGTTGCTGCTCTGCACTCCTAGAGCCTCAGTTTATAATTAGAGTTTCAAATCTGTTCCTTTAAATCCACATGGTGTGTGAGAGACTCGATTAAAAAAAAAAATATATATATAAAAATTAGAGCAGCATAATTTGCTTAAAGTCCAGTTGAAAGGGCTGATCCCGATTGTTGTAAGTTTTCAGCTAAAGCTGTTTCAGTCACTTTTAGTATTGAAATGAAAAAGAAATGGAACAAATTAGAATGAAAATGAATTTAATTTCTTCTCGGTGGAAGGAAACCTTTCCAAGTTAAAAGCACGGCGGCTTTAGGGCAAATCAGGTTAAAACAAGCCTTCTGCAGTTGAGTGCTAATCATTTGGAACTTTTTCTTGGAGTGCTCAAGAATCATTTTCTGTGGATTATGTGATTAAAGAGATCAAAGAGTTCATTATTGCTTTAAAGGAATGCTTGCAAGGTCTGTTATTCTGCATGCAAAGAGTTCTCTGCCACCGGCCCAAGACTCGCCCAAAAGGTGCCCCGTGCACCTCAATTAGGAATTTATCAAAGTCATTTTTCTCTCAGACCCCCCAAAAAGGCCAAAGGAGCACTTTGCTCTCAGCTATTGCCGTGATGATGTAGTGAAATGAGTGGGGTTATTCTGCTCTGCCTGGGACAGAACTGGGGCCACGAGGACATGGAACTTCTTGGCATTCCATGGGTGGAATTTTGCCTTTGCAGCATCCATGTGTGACCTCCCCAAATAATAAAAAATTATTTATTCAAAATAAATGTTAAATTTATTACCCTGTCACCGGGCAAAACTTCTCAGGGTTGTGTTCTCCTTGGGAAGTTCTCTTGGGTCACAAAGGGTGCTGCAGGAAACAGAAATGGAAATTATTTTCTTAGTGCTGTTGCATCTTCACTTTTGCCCTTCCCTTAAATTGCAATCAGGGCGAGAAGGAATTGTTCTTAGGGAGATTTCCCACATTAAATACAGTTTGATGTCTGACTTACATTTCAAGAATGCAGATTCCTGAATTTATGTGAACCTCTAATATTTAATTAAAGATTTTCTAAAACACCCCCCAAAAAACCATTTTAGCAATTTGTTTCATTGAGGCTTTTGACTGATCCAAATACCTTCATAAAACGATGTCTGTACTTTATTTAATTAGTTTTTTCCCCCAAAAAATGTTATAAATGAACGTACAAGTTCTGTAACATAAAATGACAAGCCAACTCATCAAATTCGTAACAAGGAAAGAAAATATCCAGCCAAGGTTACTGTTGCTTCAAATGGACTTTAACCTGAAAAAATTACATTTTCTTCTAAGATAATCACTTATATCTTCTTGTTGTTATCACATTTTTCTTCCCGTAAAAGTAAAAAAGTACTTCTGAATTTTTATTATTTTTTATTTATTTCTATCATCCCATTGAAAACCTGAAAAATTCAGAACTAGCTTAATATGTTAGAAATAAAATAGAGTTTGGGTGGATTTTTGCAGTCATTTGCATTTTTCATCCCATTTTAGGACAATATGATCAGTCCTTGCATCTGTGTTTACTGAAATCAGGTAAGGAACAGCATAATTAAAGGATTGATGGTGTTGTATTCTAATTGGGGAGATGGTTCTTGCGGGATTGGGCATTTATGGACACTTTGCACATCTAAAATTATATTATTACAATCAAGCTGCCCCACCCCCATTTTTAATTTCCAGTTTAACCTGTGGGTTTCATTTATGGTCTTGCCATCCTGTATTTCTGGTCCGATCTCTTTCTCTGCACACCGAGTGACCAACTGTATTTAGAGCATCAGCTTGGTTAGTTCCCAAATAAATTGATTAGTTTTGTTTCCCCAACAACTCCCAGAACTGACTTTCTGCCCTGGCAGCTGCTTTAAGGATTGTCCTGAGATTTAAGGTGTCTTCTCATGGAGCTGAAATGACTTTCCCCAAGTGTAGGGTTAGCACAGGACTTTAGAAATGGATTGTTTTGGTTCTTACAGGCTTTGATTGGACCTGGCAAGATGTTGATAAGGCATTTTGGAAGTTTAGTTAAATGAGGAATCTAAAATATTCAGAATATGAAGTGCCAGGACACTTCTTCTCTTAAAGAAAACATTTTCTTACCAAACCATCAAGAGCATCCAATGTCCTGGCTTAGGAAGATGCTCAGAGGGAGTTCCTGTCCATCATGGCAATGCAAAGTAACCAAATGAGAAATAAAGAGCATCATTCACTGGGGATTAAATGCTGCAAAACAACAGAAAGAGAATTCCTGGCATTTCCCAGGCCGAGCAAAGGAAATCTGGGAAAATGATGGCTCGAGAATGTGGTTGGTCTCTAAAAAATTCCCCTTTTATGCACAGTGTCTGCAGCAACCCTAAAGCTCCAGAGCCTTTTCCTTCTGTATTCCAAGTTATTTTTCCTGTAAGCAAGTTCCTGTCCCACCACCATTTTCCTTCCTTTAGCCCAGGCTCTGAAGGGCTCATTATACATGGGTGTTAATTAAGCTAATGTGAGTCTGCTGGGAAGGCAGCTTTGCTCTTTCAGGCACCCAGCAGGTCTGCAAAATCAAACAACCCTTTCCTTATTTGAAGGACTGAGGAACGGAAGGGCACATGAATCTTGTGGTAAAGACATTTAAATAAATGTATTATAAATACAGTTAACTTTTACAGAAGTTTTCTCCAATGATCTCACAGAAATCGCTTTTTTTTTTCTCTGCTGGGCTTAAGGTTTTGTAACGGCACCTTTTTTTTGCACATTTCTCGAAATGAACTCCTTCTTGTTGTGATTTTTAGAAGTAAATGATTGATATGTCACTTATGAGTGTTCTGTTGTTTTTTTCCCCCAAATATGCATAAATTCTAACCTTTCAGTGTATTTTCCTGTCACGGTTGTTGGGGTATTAAAAGTTCAGCAAAGTTTATGCATCTCTAATCACACAGTTCTCAAGGTCATTGAGCAGATCCAAACATGTAGGTGCCTTTGGTTGTAGAGGTATTTATAGTGAGAAAGAGAATAAAAGAAACCTTTGGTCCTAGGGATATTTTTTATTAAGGAAAAGAGAATGTGCATGGCCACAGGAGGTTGGATTTTGTTAAATCCCCCAGTATTTGGTTGAATATAGCAAAGTTTACCAAAATATAGGAACTGTGAGTTCATTTCAGACAGATGATTTGAGTTCCACCCGAGTTGACATCTTTAGAGGTTTGACCACCACTTTTCATCCTCTGAAGCATTTGATCTAAACAGGGAGGGTTTTAAAAAGCCTCCTGCAGCACAATGCAGATATTTCCTCTTCCTGCAGGGTGGTTGAGGCACTGATTCCATATCTTAATCAGCTTTGCTCTCCTACAACGCTGACCTTTTCGGAGGATTGTGGTGATCATCCTTCAAGGAACTATGGGCTGTTCAAAGAGGTGCATTTTCAAAGAATTCAGCCTGAAAGCAGAGATGAAATGGAGATTTGCACTGCTAGAGATTATATAAACCCTCCGTGGAACGTGTGTGAAAATCTACCTTTTGTTCACTGAAATGTTACTGTTTGATCCCTCCCTCCCAACTCCAGGGGTCCCTCAGCATTTTTAATGGAAAGGTTTGAAAATGCAATTGTGAGCAAGAGCTGAAGGGAAGGAAGAAAGCCCAAATCCTGATTAAATTATACCAAATTCTCCTCACCTACAATATGGGCAAAATGCTTAAAGTCAACTAAATTTTCCTTTTTTTTCCTGCCAATGCAGAACCAGCAAAAATTTACCCAAGGCAAGAATTTCTTTTCCTTGCTCTGCCCTCCCTTATTATTTATGATAGGAAATTCCCTCCTTTTATATGGTGTAAATTCATCCCAAATTGAACTGTCAATCCTTCCTGAGCAGGATCTGCAGGAGATGCTCGAAGTGAAAAAGGTGTTAAATGTGAGAGGATGTTCAGTGTGGGAAATCAGGGGCTGGAACAGGAATCTGCTTGTGGGAACCTGAGTCAAGATGCTGCAAAAGGGCTGATGTGGAGAAGTTTATCCAGTGTTCTAACCCAGTGTTAGGAACTAGGATAGTTTCCAGTTAAACAAAGAGAACACTATGGAAATATATCCTGAGATTTTGTACTTTGTGCAAGCTTCATTGCATATTTTAATTGCACTATAATCATTAAACACATCTTAGTGTAATTCTGTTTTTTTTAATTAAATCCGAATTCTTGGTATTAGGCGAGAATTCTGATATCACATTTACAGTTCATTAGGGTCATAATTAAAATGTGCAACTAGACTGGAGAACGAGAGAATGCTTAATTTGGAAAAGCGTTTTATTTCGTTGCTCCTGTAACAAGTTCGTCTGGGTTTCCACAAATGAATTGGAGAGGTAACAACCAGCAAGTTCATTAAACAGGAGGATTTAGTTCCTTTACTGACATGTCCATGGCTATAAGGGTGAGACAGGATAAAAATCCCCGTGGTGGGAATGTTGCAGATGTTCCTCCACCTCAGTCTCCCACTTTTTTAAACCTCACAATACAGAAAGAATAAACTGTGAGGCACCAATATTATATCAAAAATGCATAACTGCAAAGAAGGTCTTAGCTGGTTTTAACCTCTTGTTCCAATTCAGGCCATGAAATAGGACAGAATCCACATTTGGTGAATTTTTATCCTTAGCCCAACAAATATGCTTCCCCAAAAAAGAAAAAAATGAATAAATTAGAACAAAGAGGTGTTTGGGAAGGGTGGTGGTGAGCACATGTCCTGCACAGGAGAAATTCCATCTCTAGAGAAGATGTGTGTGATGAAAATCCAACACCCTGAACCTGTAGACTGGATTTTTGATCTCCTGGCAAGGATTGATAAGGAACAGGGAGAACAGAGCAGGGTTTGGGACTCCTTTGCTTCTCCTGTGATGGGCTTTGGAGCCAAACACTGATGGTTTTGTCCCCAAGCTGCTCCTGGCTCTGTCTGCAGCTGCTCTGGAGAGGTTGGGCCATTTTCCTGTCAGTGCTGATCCCCAAAATTCCATTGGAATGATGGGACGAGGGAGGGCTGCAAACAGCAGGAAAAGTCAGTATTTCAGGGATTATCAGTACAGCAAAAAGTTTATAAATGTAACAAAAATAAGACAGAAAAAATGGAGATATCCTGCTCTTCAGAACTGGAGGGTGAGGGAGATGTTTATGTATGAAAAACCATGGAAAACTATTAATCTGGTATGAAAAAATGATGAAAAACTATTAATCCCCTGACAGAGAGAGGATGTGGATTTCAACACGTGACTTTTTCATCGATGCCTATAAAGTATTGTCACTAATAACAGCCCTGGGTTTGGAATTTTATGTTTCTCCACATGCACTGTGAATATAAGGACTAATTGGGAAGTTAATATATATGATAATTCTCTTATTTGCAGCTATGTTTCTAGGCACTCAAATTAAAAGTTAAGTAGTTTTCAGCATAAAAGGTGTATATTGGAAAGAGATCATTTTAGTAATGAGATCGTTCCGTTGGAACCAAAGATTTGAACACAAATTCCCTCTTTTCAACTACAACGAATAATTTGGCAGATTTGTAAGTTCTGTTTCATCATTAATAGAATTTTCAAGTGATAAAGTCATAAAATGATTCCGTTTAAACCTTTTACCAGAGTGGAAGGAAGGGAAGTCTGCCCATTAAAACAAAGTTTCTGTGTGTAGTTCCAATGGTGTATTTGACTCCATTGGGATAAACCCCCTCTAGCCCATCTTCTCCTCAAACATGAGGGCTTTTAAATCTTTTATCTCTTTGTTCCAGCTAAAAGTTACCAATTCCTTCCAGACTTACTTAAATTTCTCACGTATAAATCTTTTTTTTCGGGACAGGGGACGTTTTGAACTTTCCATCTGTAGAAACTTGATTGGGGGTTTTTATTTATTGATATTTTTGTATTTCAAATTGGAGTGAAAACCAGGAATTCAGGGGTTATTTTTGTGATGAAATGTGAGAGCCCCTCTTTTAGTTTCAGTGCTTCAGTTTAGCTTTGGAACTCTTTGAGTCACTGTTTGTACCCTTTGCCACCAATATTTGCAGTAAATGTTCTCCTCAAGAGATAGACTTTAAGAGTACAACTTTGCTTCTTCTGTGGTTTATTCTTTTGAATACAATTTAGAACTCTAATCCCGCAAATGAAAGCGTAATTTGTGGATAAAATTGACTGTGAGAGGAAAAAGGGGCGCTGCTTGACTGAGATGGACATCCTGAGAAATGGTGAAACCGTCATTAGATCCTTCAGGAGAAAATCAGACTGTTTTATTGGGAAGGGATCGACCCACAGCAGCTTTCAAAGCTGAGGTGTTGCCAAATCACTGCCATCTCCTGGTGCCACTGTACTGTCACCAGGCCTGACCTCTCCCTCTGCGAGGTGTCCCCAAACATTGGCTGATTTGGTCACTTATTGATCATCCCTTGGTGCTAATGCAGTGTAACAACTGAGGTGCTTATTAATTCCAGGCAAGGTGGCACATTGATTCCCACTGCAGCCTGCTGGGACATGCATTGCATTGCCAGAAACAAGGATATAAATAGAAAAAAAGAAATAAAGAGGGGAAAAGGAAGGTATTGAGCACAATGTTTGGGGTATTTATAGTCTTAGAGTCTTCTGAACACAGTCAGTTCTGTCAGCATTCAAAGAAACTTATAAATGTTGGATAGAGGAGTTTCAGGTAAATCCTGAATAATAAAGCCATTAAATAATAAATTATATATACATATATATAGAATAGATTTAATCTTTATAGACTTTGGAGATGATACATGGACTGCATGATACAAGCATTAAGAGAATGGGCTTCCTGAGCTTTCCTGTGTTTGATACAGTGCAAATATTCCCCCCCCCAGCTATTTTCAAGGCAAGGCTGTTAAACAGAGGCAAAGTTTAGTATGCAGAGCACAGAAACTTCAATAAATTGCCTTCTGCTTTATTTGGGAAATGGCTCGAATGCTGCAAGAACCAAATGATTTTATTATCTGGTTTTCAAACATCTGGTTTAATTGAACTCAGGGGAATGGGCACCCAAGTTCTAATTTAGTACGTCATTAAGGAGAGAGGAATTTAAAATCTTACATATCTGCTCTATTTGGTTGTTTTGAAATAAATTATCTGTTACTTCTCCAGGCAGGTTCTCGAGGATCGACTGCCAAATACAAACACATCATTTTCTATCTATTTTCCAAAGGATATGCCATAAACCAGACTTGTTTCCATAGTTAATAATTGATGCAGAGGCCTCAGCAGTTTATTAGGAGCAAATGATGAAAAAGTGTGAATTTCCAAATGGATAAAAATCTGTGCAGAGTTACTTCATTGGTGAAGTTTAATGGTGTTAATTTATTTGATAATAATTTTACAATTATATCTGAAAGAATTATCAATACTCAGTTTTCTTTCCTGCTGATTGGTGTTTTGTTTTGTTTTTTTCTTAATTACTAATTCTACTGTTAAAATTACTATTAGCAATTATTTACTATTAAAATGACTCTAAGCATGTGGCTTTTCATTAAATTTTAATTGCAGAGAAATGCTGATTTTAAAAAAACCGTAAATTCAGGAATTTCCACAGAAGAAAACAGATGGACTTAATATTTCAATTTGCACCAAAAGCACCAACTCAGCTCTACAATTACCAGCTCTGAAGATTAGTCAGTTGGCTTTAATTATTTTTCTTAAATTAACCAGATTGAAAATACCTTAAGTGTGAAATCAAAAGCAAAATAGCAGATATTCTTAATTTTTTTCAAATTAAATCCATTTTTACATTATTTAAATATAATACTTGAATTAATCTCTTTTTTCCTTCACTGAACTCAAGTTTAAGAAGCTTCCAGAGGTCTCGTGGCTCGATCTCTCAGAAATCATGGAATAAATGGGTTTGAGACAGCAAGTTTGAGTGGCCATGGTGGAATTTGGTTGAATCTTGATGATCCTGGAATTCTTTTCCTCCCTTACTGATTCTGTGATGTATTTTCAGTTGGTTTTGTGGCCATTTTCCACTATGAATTAACCACCCCCTCAGAGAGATTCAACACATTCATTTCTATAACTCTTCAGAATTATTTGCAGGCAACAGACTGCACAAGTGGCCTGTGATAAAACAAAACCCAATTAATTAATTAGTTAGCCACTGTTTTAACCCATCATTCCCTTCCTAAATCACCTTCCAAAGGCCAGCTCAGAGGTGGGTTAGTCTGGAACTAAAGTTGATCTTTAGACCTGAATGCCATAAAATCAAAGACTGTTTCACAGAGGTGCCTGGGTGGGGTCATTGGTGTTTCAAGGAGCTGAATTCTGATCAATTTGAGCACCATCAGCACAGGGAAAAAAGGTGACTTTGTTTAAATGAAAAGGTCATTGAAGTGTTGCCAGAGCTGCTGGTCACACCCCTTGGCAGTGGTTGGACTCAAGGTAAAGGAAATATAAAGAAATATAAAAACATACCGTGGCTGATATTGCATGGGAATTACAAAGGAATTAACTAGGACACATTTTTGTATTTAACAGTCATTAATGTATTGGCTTTCATTACTGTATTTGGCTTATTGTAATGAAATAATAGAAGTATTTATTAATCTACTAGAAAAGACTGGAAATGACCATTCTTGTGCATAATTATATCCACTGCAGGCTTGAGCCTTGAACAGCTCCTAAAATGCAGGAAGGGAAAGGATCACTTTAGCCTATACCTAAAAAAAAAGAACTTTATTCTTCTCCTTTGTGATGTTCTGCAAATCAGGGTTTTATTGCAACAGCAGCCACACATGTGGTGGGAGAAAGGATAAAAAGGGCTGGGGGATCTGTCCATACATCCAAATGCTGTTGAACCCAGCAATTAATTAAACAGTGGCTTTTTGCTGTTTATTAATTCTTCATGACAACTACACTCTGCTTGGAGTGATTCATTTCTCCTTCTTTGGAGATTGTTGTGCAGCCCTGGCAGGTGTGTAAATGTTGGATTTATAGAGCTCCCTGTGCCCTGTGGGACTGTGCTTTTCCATCCCGAGCTATTCCTCCTGGGCCAGCTGGGCAACTGGAACCAGGACAGGCTTTATATTATACCTCAATCTCTGTGTGCACTGGGGTAACTGCTGATGGGATGGAGGAATAGGGAAAAAATAGGGAAATAATAAGGTTCCACACTGCTCTGAGTAAAATGTGACTTGAAATAATTTTAACATCACTCCTTTTGAACATTTGAAGTCATCTGTGTAGTGTTTCTCCTCTGGTATTAGCAGAACTATATGAAGGATATATTTTTTCCAAAATATTATCTTTTTATTAAGCAATACATCCTGTTCTCTTCCAGTTCTGCCTCGTTCAGGATCTCCAGAGAGCAGGCTGGCCAGCACAGAGATTTGATACTTCTGGTGGTGGTGAGTGCCAGGGAGGGAGGAAATATTGCTGCAATCTGTGCTGCTGAAGGGCAGGGGGGAATCCTGATCCCAGGGAGGTGCCAAAACCTGCCCAGTTGCTGGAGTGGGAGAAGGGATGTCCCCAGGCCACACAACTGCTCCTCTCTGATTGCAGGGAGAAGAAATATTCAGGTGCCTGGGGTGGAGAGACTCACAGCTCTTTTACACACGCTCCTCTTACATAACTCGCTTCATTGCTGGGGCAGCTGTCCCAAAAATTCAAATTGTCACTGTGCTTTTTGTTAAAATTGCCCTACGTATCAAGAGGCACACACTGACCTGGCCTGATGGTGACCACAAACCCCTCCTTTCTCCCCATCATCTTCTCTTTATCAGTGCAGATGCAGTGACTGAAGGAAAGAAGTTGGGGTTTTAAAACCACAGAATTGTATCAGAATATTGTGAGCTGGAAGGGACCCCCCAAGGGTCACAAAGTCCAACGTGGCCCATTCAGGGGTCAAACCCACAACCAGCAGCACCTGAACCTGGTGCAAATGCTCATCAAGACTTTTAGGACTTGGAATTTATGCCAGCTGATGTGGACTCCA
Organism: Dendrocincla tyrannina; assembly: GCA_035047865.1. NCBI lineage: Eukaryota > Metazoa > Chordata > Aves > Passeriformes > Dendrocolaptidae > Dendrocincla > Dendrocincla tyrannina. The sequence goes on along the minus strand of JAWWMP010000011.1, from coordinate 2,998,029 downwards.
AACCAATCTATTTTTAGTCATGTTTTTGGCATAAATGAAATGAAAGGTGCCCCCACACATGCATGGCCATGTATTTAATGCAGGAGCAAGACATGAGATGCTCTGGCTCTAAAGAAGGTGATCCCACATGGCAGGGAACATTTACTCTCTTCTCATTTTCCATTGATTTAATACTAAATCCGTGTTTTTCTCTGAAACACAAACTACAAAAAATATCTCCCAAGTCAAGAAAAAGGGGAAAAGTTTATTACTAAGATTTGTTTTAGTACTTAATACTGTGGCTTTGCCCTGACCTTTCTCCCACAGACCCCATTGGGTTTGCCCCTCCACAGCGCTCATTCCACAATGTGTCTATTAATATTAAACATGTCCTTTTGGGCACTCAGGCAGCCTCAGCAGGTCTGTGGTTATCACCAAAGAGATTAAACTGCTGTTTATCCACCCTTTACAGAGTATTTGCAGGGTTTTAATATAAGGTTCAAGTTATATCTTACATTTCCTTCTTCATTTCCCAAGCCTGGGGTTATATGAACACCAGTAAGTCAGAACCCACACAGGTATCATTTGAAAGTAATTTGCCATCTTTTCCTCACTATTTTTCCATCTGTATTTAAATTTCCATTTAGATGCAGTTAAATCCATAAAATAAATAAAATGCTTCTGAACCCACTTAAAATTTGTGGGAGCTGGTAGTAAATTTAGACACTTCTCACCAAATCCCCAAACTCTGAGAGGTTTTTCATCTCCCTCCAGCCTGGTGTGAGTTAAAAAACATGTTTTCTCCTGGAAGAAAACCTCAAAGAGAGCCCAAGTGTTTTGTTGTGGGTTTTATTTGTTTACTTGCTCTAGAATGCTTTGATTGAGGATCTATTTGGAGGCCAAGCACAAATTTAATTACGGAGTTTTACTACTAAAAAACTACCGGGGCAGATTCATGAACCAATTACCTCAATTGCCCTGTGGCTCCTTTTAGATTTAGTAAATACTTTCATTTCTTTATCTACTGCTTGTGCTGTAATGGAGCAGATGGATTTCAGTGCTCTGAACCAGTGCTTAATTTTCAGGCTTTTTTTTTTTTAAATTTTAGTCTCAGTAAACTAAGCAGGGAGAGCTATTAGCTGGTTGTATGAACCACTAGCACATCTGTCAAATTAAATGGATATTTGCTCATTGCAAATGCCCAGTTCCGAGTCACCAGGCTGGGTGTGAGCCACCAAGTGATGTGAAGATTGGTAAAAGTTGGTGCTCACCAGTGTTTAATATGGGGTTTTTATTTGTAGCTATTTTTTTTTTCATATTTAATTGATTTTTAAATGATTTTCTCAATGGAGTGAGCAACACAAGAAAAAGAAATGTAGGTTTAGTTGTCGTCCTTCAGTGTAATTTCTGGAGATGGTGGAGGTACTTTGGGTACCACAGGGCAGGGGTGGTCCATGGTGCCAACCCTCTCCCATCATTTTTACCCAAACAAACCCAAACCTAAGAATAAGAGCTGGTTATCTCCTCTTGCACAGTAATTTCTGCTCTTGCAGAGAAAATAACTCAGCATTTCTGCAGGAAAATGATTTCAAGATATGTTACAGCTGTTTCATAACTGGAGAGCAACCTGCAAAACCTGCAACGAGGCTGGGAAATAAGGAAAATTTACAGCAAGTGCCCCCAGTGGCATCTGAAAGGTGAGGGGGGAATTTCTCAGAGTTAACTATGAGTTCTGCCTTTTGTAAACGCAAGAAAATATGGTGAGAAATGAAATGAAGAATTAGCAAGAACGAATTTTGAAGGTGCATATGGAAAAAAAAGTGCATGTTTAATGGGCATCAACACACAGTCCTACACTGAACACAATGACAGTCATTTCAGAATTGTCGCTACCAGAGGAGTTTTCTTTTCAAAACTCCGCTTGTTGAGTTAAAATTTAATAAATAAAGAAATAAAATTTGTGGTTTCAAAATGCTTCAGTTTCCAGAATAGCTGTTAAGTGAGAGTGTGGTAGGATGTCCTTTATTACACACTGAATTCTCGTTAATTGCTTTGAGCCTGCATGAACACCGAAATAAAAGGCAATAAAAGGACTAACCTTTCCTGTAAGCCTGACACGCAATGATTTGTGCTCTCCATTCCCCACTGCACTGCTGGGATGATCAGGCTCTGTTTGTTTGAATTTAGTATTTATGATTATAAATTATCTCCTCGTAACCGAAGGCATTTGCATAAGCAAATTATCTTCCATCAAGTGGGATTTTACTGCGTGTGTTTTAATACTGTAACAGCCTGTTAGTGTTGAGATAACTAAAGGGATTCTGTAAACCTGAATTTTGGTGAAAAGTTACCCTAAAAAAAAGCAAAAAAGCTGTTATGGAACTTATGGTTATTCGTAAATATTCTCATAAACTGAAGGGGGAAACATTGAAGGGAATTTAAAACTAAAAAAGCTCAAATATATAAAAATAACTAAACCCAGCTACAGCATCACCAAACCCATGAAAATTATAGAATCATAGAATTGTTAAGGTTGGAAAAGTCCCCAAGTGCCACATCTTTAAGTCCCCCAGGGATGGGGACTCCACAAGCACCACATGAGGGAATGGCATTAACTAAAGTCAGCTCCATTTACACAGGATTGATTATAAAGGAATCCCAAAATATTTTCCTGAATCAACTCCTAATCCCTAGATTTTTTCCCACTGGATGCACACCTGAGAGTGGAAATTTCACTTCACAAATGTTTATTTTTTAACTCAGTGTATTTTGAAAGCCTTTCCCAAAACCTTCTCGAGCTAATAAAGCTCACTAGCTGGGGGTAAAAAAAGTAAAAATCATTTTATTGCTTTTTTCTCTTGGTTGTTTATTTTTGTGTTGCAGGAAGGGAGAATATCTTCATCTTATTGCTGTCTGGAAAGAAGTTAATCTTTGAGCTGTGCCCCTCTCTTGTAAAAATCTTTAATCCTTATACAAGTCCTAGTGCCGTGGCACATATCAAAGAGCCTTCAGCTCAGGTTAGTGAGACTCTTCCAGCATCAGCCATCTAAAAAATACAGTCCAGAAAGGCTCAGGATTGACCTTTTGGGACCAAGAGGCAAATTGGTGGCCAGTTCTTGTGGTTTGTGATGACACACAGAATGCCAGAATGGGTTGGGTTGGAAAGACCTTAAAGCTCATCTCAATCCACCCCTTCCACTAGCCCAGGGACACCTTCCACTAGCCCAGGTTGCTCCAACCTTGGCTTGGACACTCCCAGGGATCCAGGGGCAGCCCCAGCTTCTCTGGGCACCCTGTGCCAGGGCGTGCCCACCCTCCCAGGGAAGGATTTCATCCTGGTATCTAATGTAATCCTCCCTTAGTTGAGCTTCGGACCATTCCCCTTGTCCTGCCACTTCAAGCCCTGATGAAAAGTCCCTTTCCAGCTTTGTAACCCCCTTTATGTTTATTCTAATACAGTTAATAATTACATCAGAAGGGCACTAATCTCTCCACATCTCTCCGAGCTGCTTTCTGGTGTCCCTGTGGTCGTAGCTGCTGTCCAGAGGTCTCCTGCCCTGGGGGAATAAGGGGGTGGCAGTGTGTGAACCCTGCAGCTCCTCCAGTCTGCTTGACAGTGCTGTGCTGAGATAAAATTCACACTGAACTTTGGAGGTTTGGGCTATAAAACAGCCCCTATTCCTTCCCTGTGCTTCTACACTCCCCATTTACATGTGCAGCAGAAAATACCAACCCTTCTGCCCAGGGGAGTGAGTGAGGAGATGGCAAAGGAGAAGCTCCTCAGGTTGTGGGAGTGCAGAGGTTTTTAGCTCTTGAAATAACTGGAACTTTATAGAAATAATATTGTTTGCTGCTTTTTGTGATTTCACAAGCTTCTTTTGACTTTTCAAAATGGTCACTGTGAATTATTATGCATAGCAGGTTAATACTACTGGTGTCTTGTTCTTCTCAGACTAATAATGCTGTAAGTCATAGTAAGTCATTAATAAGTCACAATGCTATAATTTCCATAAATTGGGACTTTTTTTTCTGTAGTAGGAGTGTGGACTGCAGTGTGTGCAGTGATCACTGCAGCAAATGCTTCTGCCTCATGTAAAGGGGGCTGAAAGGGATAAATGGGATAGAAACGGGTTAGTCGTGTGATAACTGAGCAGGAATTTCCTCCAGAACAGTCATTTTTGTGGCCCATATACTTGCTTATAAAGAGAAAATAAGCATTCTCTTATTTTATTAATTAGGCAAAATCAGGCTTGTCTCTCTCTGCACGTGTTGATGGAGTGAATTAAGTGCCACGAACGGGAGGAAAAGTGGTGTGATGTCTGGCCAAGTGACTGATCTGAAAGGGAGGTGAATTATTCAATCTATTCAAGATGTTACAGTCTTCCCCTCTCACTTTATTCCTCCTGTGCAAAGGCCTCAGGGGTGCACCCGAATGGCAGGGACTAGAAATCCCTCGGCTGGCTCTGGGGGATCATCCGAGCAGCTTTCCCAGCTATTGTAAGTGCCTGTCCTGAGATTCCCCTCCCAATCAGCTCTGCAGGAAACGGTGAGGAAAACCCAGCTCAATGTTCCCATTTATGGCTTCAGATTTGCTGGAAGTGTGAGTAACTGGCCTTGGAAACGATGCCCAAAGCAGGCGATGGTTGTGCTGGAGGGTGTTGAGGGGGGTTATTGATCCAGGTCCAAACGTGGTGTCGTTCAGGCTTTCACATCTCACGGGTTTGGGCTTTTTAACACCCTCACTAAAGATCCTGGAGATGTTCCTCGTCAAGGAGGGAAACCCACAGAAGTGTCTTTTTCTGTTTGTTTGTTTTGTTTTTGTTTTTTTTTTTTAATTAGTTTATTTGTTGCTTTCTTTTAGATATGTTTTTAAAATGTTTATTTCTGACTGAATTAATCAAAGTGTGATTGGTTAAGACTGTATGAAGAAGTTTTAAATTTTACATTAGCTGTCTTTTTAGGATGCCTAAGTATTCTTACAGCAGGATCACAGGTTTGGGTTGTGAGGGACCCTAAAGATCATCTCATTCCAGCTCCCTGCACAGGCAGGGACACCTTTTACTATTCCAGATTGCTTTAAACCCCACTCCTCGACTTTCCAAGCTGTGGATTTAACAAGACTTGTACTAAAAAGCTCCAACTGCTTTAAAAGTTGTTCAAATAAGGACACTTAAAGGCCTGTAAGCACTTAAAAGTGCATCAGGAACGACAAGGTTCTTTGGGAGTGCTGTAATTTAGGGTCATCTGGAAAACAAATTCGACCACCCTTCGAAATTTTCTTAAAGAACAAATTTCCCTCTTTGCAACAAAATGTGTTTCGTAGAGGTTTTGGTTTCGCCAAATTCTGGGAGCTGAATTTAGCCTGGAAAAGCTTCCAGTGAGTTATTTGCACGGAGGTCCCAGAGAGTCCATTCCAACTTCAGCCATCCTGTGATCCCGTGGAAGGGACAAGGAGAGCAACTGTGGAATCCCAGGGGATTTCAGTGGGTTTTTATGGCTCAGCTGGGACTTCACTGCCATAAGGATGCACAGCAACCACTTCAGGTTTTGTAGGCTTTTCAAAGTTTGCCTTTAAATTTCCCTTTCACTAACATTAACTCTCTGCTGAACGAGACTCTTTAAATATTTTATTTTCATCATAAGACCCAGTCATCATTATTTTGCAGCTTTAAACTACTCTTTCCAATGATTCTTTCCCCTCTCCACTCCTGCCTTCATCTGCTCACCTCAGAGGTCGCTCCCCTGACCTCCTCCTCGTTTTAGGATGTTTGCGTTTTCTGGATTCTTTCTGTCATTTGATCATTGATCACTTTTTTCCTCACTCTTTCCACCAGAAGTGCCAATACCAATTAATCTTGAACTGCTTGTTATTTCGTGACCTTTAGAAAGGCCACGTCTCATGATTTATTTGCTCCTGCTGGGCGCATTCACATATTGTTTTGCCATGGTGGAATCAGGGGCTTTTCTCTGCTTTGCTAATTCATTTCCCTTTTTCTAAATGAAAAGCCGTCAAGACATATTGACATTCTCACTCCAGTGGAGACTGGTAAATGTTATCTGGAGAACTGTTCTGTTTGATTTCCTAATTTTAATTGCTTGAGGCAATTCCTCCAGCACTTAATTATAGGGAAAGAGGCTTGTAGGCTGTGCTATGGAAAGCACCAGGATGTGGGATGGAGAGGGAGGAAACAGGGGCCAGATGATGGAGAGGAAAAATTTTGGAGAGGTGGAAGACAAGGAACAGAAGAGGAGGAGCTTGTGAATATCTTCATATGGAGAATCAGAAATGAGAGGTTGTTGGTTCTTTATTTTTATTTTCCTATGTGTATATGTTTTACTGCTTTTCACTATTAGGATAAAATTCACAATTTAATAGCTTCAGAACATTTCTTCATTTTCTTTTTTTTAACAGATGAAGCAATTCCAATATTTCAAAACTAAATGACAGCCTTTAGGTAATTTTTTAAGAAGAAGGTCATTATCTCCTCTCCTGGGTAAGTAGAGCTCTTCATGTTTTTATGTTAATCTGTTTCTCCAGACTGTAATAATCATGTTCTTTCTCTGTGTAATTCAAATAGACTTCACAGGAGAGATCTTTGCCTGGAGGGGCTGGAGAGGGCACACATTAATATAAATTTTACTATTGGCAACTACTGCTATTTGACCCTCTCCCAAGTTCCTGTCTGTCCTTCACGTGGGGTCTGGAGTCCGTATTTTTTACTGACTTGCAGAAAATGAAACCCAAATATCAGCCCACCAGAGCAGGGCTTGGAAAGTTGGAGTTCTCACTTGTTTCAGACCTCGTGTACTTACCTTAGTATATGGCACCTTGTTTTAAGGAGCACTTCTACAATTTATTTATGTAAATCATATTACATGGTAAGAAAAAGCACCATGGGGCAAAGTTTGAAGTCCTGTTTCCAAGGAGCAATTATAAACGAAAACGTATTTGTGGATCTAACCTCCATCAAATCCACACCAGATGAGTATTCAGGGCATGCTGAGCCTCACGTTGAATTTTGCAATACCAAGCCACAAGATTTTGCTACTCACACTCAAGGAAACTTCTGCTGAATTTGTTTTACTTGCTGGGATTTAGCCCAGATCAAAGTGCTCGAGGCTGAGCCCGGTGTCTCACCGACTGACAGACAAGTGTCACCTGAGGAAAAGGAAATGCAGCCAGGCTAATGAAATCCTTGCCCCGTGGTTATGCCTATGGAGAGCTGTGTTTCTGGGGTTACAGGCATCCAACTCTTTTGAAGTGAACTAAAAATACCAGCAATTTAACTTATCCTTGCAGGCTTCTCCCCAAAAAGGTGAAGAGGAAAAATATCACTTCCTATTTTCTTCTCCCGAATCCAAAAGCGGAAAATCTTAACCCAACGTTCAGAGGCTTAAAAAGCGTGTGCTTAGCCCACTTCATAAATAGTCATCCCCTTCTCTCTTCCAATGTCCAAGTGGGAAAATTGCAGCTGCCTTTGCTACCTGGCCAGGTAAGGATGGAAGTCCCCCTGTTTCTTTCCATGGCTCTTAAAGACCAGGCAAAATTTGCTGAAGGGATGGAATGGAATTGTGGAAAAGCTTGGCCTGAAATAAGAGGGGAAGCAGAGAAAGCCAATGGAATAGGTTGTGGTGGTGGTGTCATCATGATCCTGTGGCCTTTTAACATACAGCAGGGTTGGTAAAACCCAGCCCAGGAGTTGGAAATCCTAGAAATTATTCAGGAGAAGAAAAAAAAAAAACCCACCCAAAGTGGTTGTGCATTAATTGCAATTATGTTAAGTACTACTTTTAATATTCCCGTTCTGTGGCACTCGGGAGGGCTAGTCAGAGTTAAGAGCTGAGCATGCAGAGCACAGGATAAACCTTTGTGTCATAAACCATAAACCAATAATTTCTTACGGACAGATGATATATCACTCCCCAGCTTTACAGGCCTGCCATTATTTTCAGCAATAAGTGTCATTAAGTGTCCGTATCCACTTCAGGAAGAAATGACTCAAACCTCTCCAACAGCCACAACAGGCTTTGCAATGTGCAAGTGGTTATTTTGCAGAGATAAAAATGACTTTCACAAGGCCTGTCAATTGGGAATATCCTAACAGGGAAGACTCTGGAATTTGCTAATTACTGGAATGTTTGCAAAAGAAAACGTATCACAGCTAAAAGAAACGTTTCCAAGTTCCTCACTGGAATGACATGATCCACAAAAGGCTGGATTCACTGATGAGGAGGGATTTTTCTCCCCACTAATCAGTTCAGGGTGAATTATGATTGTAACTAAAATGTATTTCACTTTCAAATAAATAAAGATAAGAGGTCCTGTCCTCCAGCCTTCTCCCTGTGAGGGTGACGTTTAGTTTCCCTGCATTAACAACTCTTCTCAGAGGAAACAATACTGACATGTTCTCCCAATTAAATTATCTTTAAGGATTTCTGAGAATCAATTTTATATTGAAACTACCTTGGCTCCCTTGGCTGTGTCGGATTTTTTCCAAGTCCTGCCATAGCAGCTGGACCTTTGTATTTGGAATTTTTCATTTTATTTACAGATTTGACAATTCAGGAGGAAGAGAAGGTGCATTAAACCCCTTAAAGGTTATTCGGGAACAGAACCAGAGCAGGCCCCTTCCCAGAGGAGATCTCTGAGGATCTGTTTTGTAAAACAGGCTCATCTCGGTAAAAGAGACTGTAAATGTTGTGGTTTCAATTGTGATGCTTTACCAAGAGGCAGAGAAACGAGATTGCTAATGGAAGCTTCTAATACAGTGTATGAAGGAAGGAAAAAAGAGAGATTATAAATAATTACATTTATTCCCAGTGCAAATGTAGATTTCCATCTAAAAATAAACCGAAATGGAAAGTATGGGATATGTAGTAATCATAAGGGCTCCTTTAGCTCCAGTTGTCTCTGTTCTCCTCTCTCAGGTTCCCCTTCCACAGCTGCAAACTGGGTGTTTCAGTCTTTGCCAGAGCTCGAGCCCAGCCCTGCCCTTGCCTGGCCCTCTGGATGGATTTGCTGGAGCTGCAGGTGCTGCTGCAGAGTCCTCGGGGGCCAAAGGGGCTGCTGGGGCAGAGCAGGAACTCCTCTTTCCTTTCCATCCATTGACACTCGGGGCAGTTTTATCCCACGGGAGTACATGGCAAGATTTCCCCAGGGGCTCGTGTCATCCAGGTCCCTCTTGGGTCATCCCAAATTTCTCCCAAAGCAGGTTGTGGGCTGCAAACTCCTCTCTGTATGTTCTCCCTTTTAGGATGACACAGACATCAAGCAGAGCACTGCTGTGCTCCTGCCCTAGGAGAGGCAGCTCATCTGTGCCACCACCTCCTCGTCACCTGGGAAAAGAAGGAATTTAGGGCCTCCCCAAGGACAGGAGCCTATTGGAGCTCTGGGTTTCTTTCTTCCGAGTTCACATTCCTCTGCCTCTCTCATTCATCTCTGACAAGTCCAGTGTTTAGAAGTCAAAAGACTTATGCACCTTTGTGAGAAGGTCTGATTTCCAGATCAATAGTGTCCTTCTAATCTACCAATATAATCCATCCTGCACTGTTGGGTTAGCATGAATCAGGAAGGTGGCAAAGCAGCCTGAGCCCTTTGTCACCCCTGGCAATTCATCCTGCATTTTCAGGTCATTCCTTCTGCTGGTGTTTCACTCTTTTTTTCCAAATAACTCCACAGTAAACCCTTATATTTCTTTGGCAATGTGCCCAGGCTTTAGGGGAAAAAAAACAGAAAGGAAAAAAAATACAGAAAAGGAAAAAAAATTCTTCAATTTCCCAGCCCTTCGAATGTGAAAGTTAAAACTTCCAAACTATTCCTGTCATTTTTAAAGCAGAAGAGTTGCCACCTTCCTAAAAACAGTGGTGCAAGAAAGACAGCTTTGTACTCCTGTAGTGTTTGACATTTTCTGTGCGGCAAATACTGACTCCAACATTCCCTTGTCAGAGCACAAAAACTCATTTTGTGAATTTGTATCGACAGCCTAAGTGGATTCTTTCTCTTCCCTTGAATGGGCTTCTCTTACTTATTAACTCAACCTTGAGGGCTTTGACCATTTACCTGTAAAACTGGGATGTATTTACAGCACAACATGTGGTTTGATGTGCAAGAGGCATGGCAAGAGGGTTACCTGTAGAACTTCAGAGAACACCCCAATCATAAGCAGATGTCCTTGTCCAGCAGGCCCTACATCACCAAAGGGATAAATCAGCTCAGGCAGGCTCCAAAGGGACTATTCCCAAGTTTGTGGGTTTCATTTGCTGTGACTTTCAATCCCCAGGACAAATCTGCCTTGTGGTGTTGAGGCAAATAAAGAGAAATTCAAAAGTTCATTTCGGTTAATTTTTATCTGATGAGAAATGAACTTTGGTTTAATTAGAATACCCCCCCCCCCCCATTTTGTACCAGAAAGCTCAGCAGTGCTGCAGACACACACCAGGCCTCTGGTTTTGATGACAAACAGAGAAGACAAATCTCCAGGAATATTAGTTAATGAATTTGATTAAACCCTCTTCTGTATGCTCCCTCTAGCAGCTCATCTGGAATACATCAGCTCTCCCAACAGGACAAGTTTTCCAAGGAGTAAACACTCAGGTTTCTTAACTGATGAGCCAGACTTCAGAGGGCTGTGCCATTTGGATCTCACACCCCAAACAGACCAAGAGGAGACTTTCTTTGCCTGTGGAATCACATCCATATGTGCCTGGATAAATGGAGATGAAAATTGGCTGCCTTTATAAATGGCTAATTCAAGAAACTTCCAAAGTCTTCCTGTCTTTCTACTGATCCACCAACATTTTAAGAAGCCAGCTGTTACTCTCCAAGCTGTAGCTGGTTGAATCAAATAGGATAAATCTGTTCAGATTCTTTGTCATGGGGAGAAAGTGAGGGAACAGGCATTCTTCCTTAAAATCCCCTTGGTGAGCTGCAGCTGTGGCAGCTGATTAAACCCAATCCCTTCCTTTCCAGACTTAGGTTAAGTGTTTGTCTTCCAACCTGCTGCTTCCTGTGAAGATTCAGGCTTTACCACCCAAGTCTGCTCTGCAACAGCAGTGAAGGTCTTGCTGTATCCCTTGGCATCCTGTTGCTGTGCCCCAAGAATTCCCCTGCTCAGGGCTTTGGGTTCGTGCAGCAGGTTCCACGTTAGGGTGGCCCTGGAGGTTCCTGGGAAGAGATCTGCTCTCCTCCCACCTCTCCTTGGCTTTGTTCTTCCCCAGGTTTCACACAGCCTGACCTTGGAGCTGTCTGAAGAATTCTGTGCTCCAATAATGCAAAGGAACCACGGACAGCAGAATCCTTTAGTGACTAAAGGCTGACCTCACTCCTGCCCGTGCTTCCCGACCTTTTCCTGGGGGTGCCATCCCTTCTGCTCCATTTAGGCTCATCTGGCAGAAGGAGTTTGGTTCCTGCAGAGCTGGAGAATGAGAAGGAGCTGAGCTGGAAGTTGCTGTGCTCCCTCCCCTGCCCCAAGGGCAGGAACTGAGGGAAGTGCAGTGAGTGTGTCCTGGCTGGCAGGAGGAATTGCTGCTGGCAATTCCAACTGGGGTTGCTACTACCCCAGTCCTGAGTACAAGTCAGAGTCTAGAAGGGAGTTCACACGCTCCTAATGATCAGAATAATAATAGAATATAAAAAGTGGAGCTGTGGAGTGGCTGCTGTGAGACAGTCTGAGCCCTGCAGTGTCCTTTGACTGAGTGAAGCAAAGTCAAAGGGATCCCATGCCAGCAGCTGTAGTTGAGAGACACCTGCTATTCCATGGACTGTGTGCTGTCAAATACATCTGTGGATCATGAAAATGAAAAAAAATCACTCGATTTTGTTTTTATTTCTAACCACCCCTAATGTAAATACCATCACAGGGAGTCTCACATAGTACCCAGTATATTCGCAGTTGTGGGGGAGTGTAATGTTTGCTATACAAGTTTCCAGGCATCAAAACAAGGAGTTGAGCATCAGGGAAGAAAGAAAAGCCTCTTTTGCCAAAGGCTGACAAGGAGTGATGAGTCTTAGGGAGATCAGGAGAAGCTTTGTACCCATGTTTACCCATGGAAAAGTGCAGTGCTGCAATCCTGCCCCCATCAGCCAGGAAAATCCAAGAATCAATCCAGCAAGACAGAATTCCAGCCCAAAGTGGAGCATCAGAAAGTGCTGATAGTTTACAAACAAATGTTGTGTGGCTGGGGAGGGTAAATTCCAAATATCCATCAGCACAACCAAATGGTCTGTACCAAAATAAAATTGCAGGGCAAGATCGGTAAGATCCATATTGGAATTTAATACTTTTCTTTTGTAGCACTGGGAGAGCATTTCTGTGATTCCAGGAAAATTTAATCTTTTATTTTAAGTTTCTCAATGCCAGGTTGCTAGGAAACATTTGCAGGATAACTAAGGAGCAAGGAAATATATTCCAGAGTTATACAATATCCCAGTGCTTAAAAGCTACCATTAGTGTCGAGAACTGAAAATTCTCAATTCATTCTAAATTTTAGTGACTTTCATCTAGAATTTAATTTCTGTTTCTTTGGAAAACCAGGGAGCCTTTGCCTGGAAAAGCTCAGTGACAGCTGTATCATATCGTTGGAAGATCAAAGGCTTTGTTTGCAGAGTTAAAAAGGGGATCTATGTGGAAAACAGCCTTAATTTTTACTCTATAGCAATGTATTTATTGGTAGTGTTGATGTAAGTAAAAATAGTAAATGCTATTTTTCATGTGGTGAATCAAACTGAAAGAGGAATAATGCACTAGATGGGGCAAAATCAATATATATGTTATAGCCAGTCAAATTTAAAGAAAGCCACTAGTTAATGAACTCTCAGATTTTTGGACTGAATATTTGTTAAAGTCAAGGGTTTAGTCATTTTTCTTTGATTAATATCCATGTTTGAGTTTCTCTTCTCCAGAAATTCTATCATCTTGCAATCATTTTCTTCTCTAGTACTTGGTTAGCTCTTGGTTCTAGTACTTGGAACAGCTTGAATTTGACAGCTCAGATTTGGTGAGTGCTAAAAAGCTGGTCAGAAAACATTTCTCCTGATAATTTATTACCAGAGGAGCACTGTTATATTGGTTTGGATGATGTTGGCAGCCATTAGAGAAATTAATTATATAGCATTTAAAAATTCTCCACTGTGGGGTTTGATAGAATTTTGAATTTTGCTGCAATTTAAATCAGATCATCAGACATTGAGGTTTAATTGTGCTGGGAGTATTTTTTTCTCATTTCCTTTATAGAGGGCATTTAATTTTCCTTACTTCCCTCCACAGTGAAAACCTATAAAAGAGAAGAATATCCATCTCTTCCTGTTTTCAGCTTCACCCTGGTATGGACATCACACTTATTTGTGTGGGCTGAGTCACACAAGGTATGAGTAGTCTGGTATTTTATCTCTAATGGTGGCCAGTAATTGGTGCCAAGGAAATAAATACAGGAGGAAATAAATACAGTAACAGAGTAGGCACTTTATATTGTATTATATATATATATATATATAGTTATATTCTTACTTTACAGCCACCTCCTTCTCGGAGATTTACAGAGCCTGGGAGCCTTTTCACTTGGGCCACTTTATTTCCTGTGTGGTTTGCAAAATTTAATTGACAATGCTTGGCTGTGATGAAAAATGTTCTCTTTGTGTAGGAACCTGAATTGGATTCTCCCCCTGGAGGTCAGAAAGCCCAACATCTCCCTGACCTTCAGGATTTCTGCAGACTGGAGTTTTATTGAAACAGTAGTGCCACCTTTTTGTCATTCTAGTAAAAAGGGGAATATTTCCTAGAGTTCTAAGGGGGCAGTGAATTCATAAGGAAAAGTGGACCCTTGTGATAAGAGAAGTACATGTCTCAGGCAATGTGCAACACACATTTCTGACTGGTCAAAGCTCTTTGCCTTCTACAAACCCCAGGGTACAACTGGAGTCCCCTCTGTGTTGATGTACCAGAAAGTCCATCCTGGGGTGCAATTTCAGGCACTTGGGAAGGCAAAGTGTCAAAGTTTGTGAATTTGAGTGCACAGAATGTTTATGGTGGTTTTGTGGCGTAGGTTTATCAATCTGTGTCTTGAATGCAGGAGAAGCCTGAGACATCTCTGCCAGTCTGCTCTTTCAATAACGTGGTTGAGGTGGGTTAAATTTGGAGTTACTTGGTGTTATTAGAGTGAAAAGTTTATCTTTCTCAGGGGTTCAGGCAAAATAACGCCTTCAAATCTTTTGTGGCTGAGTCTCCATGGCATCATTTGGAAAGCAGACATTGGACACGGCAGCCAACCAAGAGCATGTCCTCCAAACTCTCAGGAATATTTCTATTCCAGAATAGACAAGAGTATCCTTTTATTAGCCAACAATTCAGGGCCAGTTAAGAATTTGAAATAGAATTCCCTGACATTTCCAGCACCTGCATGAATGGCAACAGACTTCAGAGCTGAGAAGGACTTTGAGTGTGGCAGACAAAGCAGCTCCTGACGGGATTCCTTGGCCATTCCACAGGGGATGTGAATGCCCAGCAGACAGCAAACAATGCCCATCCTGCATTCTCAGCACCGAGGTTGATTTATTGCTCTGCCCTCCAAGCGTGACACTTTCCCTCGATAGTCTCAGAGTTCATGGTGCAGCCCAGACCCCTTATCAGCTGGGGATGTTTCCACTCAGCCAAGAAAACAAGGGAGCATCACCTTTCCTGCAACCTGGCAAGCTGGTAAAAGTCAAAACCAGAGAGGCCTCCAGAAGTCAAAGCTTTGCAGGGCAAAGAACAGTTTGAAAGGTAAGAAAACTCCAAGTAGAGGTTCAGGGTCCTCTTGAACTTGGTTGGCATCTCTGTATGACTTGTTGGATCCCCACAGGAACAGGGAGTTGGAGACTGTTTTATACTGTAAAGATCCACCAAGTTGCTCTGTCCTGGTAACCTCTGTGGTTTGTTTCTTGTGGTTTGAATTTGCTTCAGAAAGGGACATTTTATGTCAATGGTTACCTTTTCCAGCTGAAATGGAGGTTAATTCAGCCAAAGGAAACATTTAGGAGGATGATTTCTTTTATTGCCTTAAACTTCAGTACTTGGAATGTGAACGGCTCTTTCTTGGAGGGGTTTTTTTATCCTTAGAAAAAAAAACTTAACTGTGTCTGGAAAAAAGTGTGGGGAAACCCTTGTTTGATATTAAAGTTGCTTTGCAGGAGCCTCATTAGTCAGGTTTCAAATAACTTCTAAGGCTTTTGAGATTAAAAGCTCCAATCTCACTCCCACTCTCCTGAACTTTACAACACTTCCTTGTGAACACTTTGGAAATAGATGGAACATCCAGAATTTTGATAACACCTGAGTCAAATGCTGTAAACTGAATTTTGAGAAGAGTCAAATGTTTTATCTTTTTTATTTCTGCCTCTTTCCCAAACTTTACCTAATAGCCAAAATTAAAAACCAAAATCATTGATCTTTCAAATACTGGCACAAAAAATATGTTGGCCTTTTGTGCCAATAGAAAATTCCAACCTGTAATGGTGTCAGAAAGCCACGGAAGAGATGAAGCGAACAAGAAGCTTTGGAGTGATGTTTTCACTTGGAGAGAAGCACCTTTATGCCAAAATATTTTAGTCTCTGCCCTGATAACCAGTGGTTAAGGACAGTGAAGGGCATTTCATCTGATCCTGCCTGAAATCAGAAGGGGTTTTCTTTCCCTTTAATGTAAGACTAGAGGTGTGCTACAGAAAAATAGCCCAGAGCACCAGAATGAAGGCAAATGCTGTGAAACCTCAGAAAATGTAACAGGGAAAGGACACATCCCTAAAACCCAGCAAGGTTTAGAAAAGGAACAGGGTAAACAGCAAAAGAAGAAACTATAGAGATGTAGCAAAGGATATTTTGGGAAGCAAGTGATAAAACCAGGGTGGTACAAAGGACCGGGAGGAGGTGACTGCAATTATTAGACAGAGGTTGAGAAGAAATTCCCAAAATTGTCCAAACCAGGAATTGTACAAACTCGGAGCCGGGGCTCCGCTAGATTCTTGTTCTTATCATGTAGGTAAATAGCTTCTGTCAGTTTTGAACACTCCTGAGCTGAGCTATTGGTTCCTTCCCCAGCTCTGTGCCAGCAATTTATTGCTATGACTAAGGCTGGAAAAACGAGCCCCTTTGCTTTGACCCCTCATGTTCCACAACACGCCACGATGCTGCCAAAATCAGCCTAAATCCTAACGAGTTAAATCTCATCCATTTCCAGGTAATGGAAACAAATTGCTTTTTGACTGAGGGCCTAGAAATTACACAACCTAATTTATGCACATGAAGCTCCAAAGGAAACTGTTTTACAGCAAGTGATACCTGAGCCTCGTCCGAGGTGCCACACTCGAATTACTGCGCTTAAAACACTGAGTAGTTTTGTTGCAAAAGGTCAAATATGTGGGTGGAAGAACACGTAGATCTTATTAACTCAGGAGCTGAGATGTTGGTGCAGGTACTAACAACCATCAGAAATTTGACTGGGAACATCTTCTGCATGATTTGTTCACTTAAGGGAAGGAATGGAAAACAGCAGAGAGCACAAAAGTGGACGGGTTGTTATTCAAGCTCTTTCGTGCCTCTGTTTTCTTGAGGGCTGGGTTGTTCATCTGGCTTGGCTTGGGAAAGAGAGGTTTCTGGTTGGTTTGAGCAGATTTTGGAATTATTTAGTGGTTTCTCTTTGCTTATTTGTCTGGTTTTATAGCCCTTTAACGTGTTTCAGTCACTGTGGTTTCTTTTCTTGAAGTCTCTCTGCATCAACTATTTTACAAACCCCATATTCTTGTTTATTCTTCAAAAAATGGGGTTTGGTGTTTGTGGATGAGCCCACATTTTAAGGCTCGTGCCAGCAGGTGCCTCTTCTCTGAAAATACTCAGATAAGAGCAATGTGAGAAGTGAAAGAGAATAAATCCTTGCACAGCCTGATCTCACCAGGGTTCCAACAGAATTCCTTTGGTACCAACATGGTGTTTCCTATGGAGATGGACCACGATGGCCAGGATTACAAAATACTGCCTAGTGTTACATAGGACAGTATTTGCATTTTATTGAAAGGGGACAGAGACTTTATTGCATTGGTTGGAGAAATTATCAGATAATTAATCACATTTAATGTTTTTCTTCTCTTTTTTTTAACCAGTTTACCATAGCACACAAGGTAAAACCACTGCAATATATAATTATCCTTCCCTTTTTTTCAGCTGCCACACATCCCTTTTTTTCTGATCATGGTTTGTATATTGTATGTAAACACAGGCTTAAATTTGAACCTTAGAAAATATTAGTGTATTTTTTACTTCCAAAGGGTTATTAAGCTGCCTTTATTAGCTGCCTAAATAGAAAGAGATCCTAGTTTTGAGGCACTTCTGATAAGGCAGGAATGCTCTCCCTGTCCAGATCCCATCCCTGGATAAGGGTGTGATATGCAACTGTTGAAAATTGATAATGTGCAGTATAATTATTATTAATTCAAGCCAAATTTTGAAAGAACAGGTTGTTTAAAGTGCATGTGGATTTCAGTAAGACATTTCTGCCCTTTAAGTGCTGGAATATTAAAATCATTCTGTTGTCTGCCATTGGACTGGAGAGTTAACTTGTGGAGTCAGGAATTAAGTGACTCTTATAGCAGTTGGCTTGCATGAGTATTGGCCATAAAGTCTTACAAATCACAATATGGAAGAGTTTTAAACTTTAACATCTTACATTACTTTCATCACATTCAATAAAATGTTATATTCTCCTATGATGTTTCATCAGTATGCAAAACTCCATTATCTCCATCTCCCAGACACGTCTCGTGAAGAGCAGTGTTTAAATCATCCTGCTGATGAGTTTTTCTCACACCTCCCTCGTTCCTTATTCAGGATTTCACAATTCCCAAGTCCCAGAGGAAATTCTTGGAAAACGCTTTAACGGTGTTTTAGGAATTAAAGGTGCATGGAAGGGCATCAGAGCTGAAACTGGCTAAATCTGTGGTGCCTTCCTTTAAATATACAAGACTAAACCAAAGTAAATATAATACAAATATTCTGCGTCTTGCCACACTCAGACCAGTGCTAAATATTCTTATTCTGGGTGATATCAACAAAGGAATTCGGACTTTGATGAGCCTTGTGGATCCCTTTCAATTCAGGATATTCTATCATACTAAAAAATTCAGTTACCAAAGTGTACAAGGGAGTGAATAATTAAAAAACCCCTAACTGTGTGATCAAATGGGCCTTCATTTTATTACCATTACAATTTTTTTTATTAGAATTTCTCAATTACGTGATAATCTTTTCAAATTCTCCACAAGGTCCTATCGTCTTGCACATTTATGAAATTTATTTCACTTTATAAATTAAAAAAAAATCTTTTGAAGGTGAAATGCATATTAAGGTAGGAAAAAAGGTCAGATTGTTGAGGGACCCTTAAAGATCACCAGGTTTGATTGGTAGTTATCAAAGCACGTTGGTTATCCAAGGAACTTGGGGTTTTCTGGGACAAACCTCCATTCCCAGGAGGCAGCCGTGGGCTTGGAATGCAGAATGACCTTTGGGGAGTGTCTGTAACTCAGAACTGCATTAAAGGGATGTATTGGGGTCAATAGAGGAAAGATGTGGCATGACTGGCAATCCCAGTTAATTTAATTGAGATGACAGCTGTCCTCCAGTCGGCAGTCCTTGAATAAATTATTTGATTTGATTAGTTTTTTCTCGGGCTCTGAGATGAGATGAAGCTTTATATTAATTCGGAGAACTCTAATTTATTTGAACTTGGATGACGACTCCTCTGGCCCAGCTGCAAATCCTTCCAAGTCAATTTGAATATGTTTATTTACCTGAAAAAAAAATAAAATCTGCCTTTTTTGCTCTGCCTTCAGCTTTCCAAACAAGCAGCTCTTGTTTCAGGTCACGGGCACGTGGCCTGCCTGCAAGATTCGTGTTTGGGGCTGGTGTCTTTTCGTGTTTGGGGCTGTGCTTGGTGACAGGAACAGGCACTGCTTAAACTTGCAAGGTTCTTTGCAATGTACTCTTTTATTAAGTCATATTTTAACTCAACGGCTATTTTTGCTTCTTGCAGATATCCCCAAGCAGGGTGGAAATAAAATGATGTGGATTTATCAGAGCAGATGAAAATTAGTGTTTACCTGCTGGAGAGGGGAGAGGAGCCTGCTCTGACACTCAGCATCATTAGCTGGGAAGGATTCTCCCAAAAGTCAGGGGGAGTTTTGAATAAACACAGACAGCAGGGCAATGTCCTTGGAGGTTAGTCCTGTTTCAAATGAATTTTCCTATTCTGCATTGCCACCTGTGCCCTCCCTTGTCTGACAAATTAAAAGGAAGCATCACAGATATTTTAATAAACCCCACAGAGTGCTGCCAATATTTTAAAGGACAAAGCAGTGCCACAGACTATTGAAATTCACAGTAACGAATAACAAGTATAAAATATTTCAGTCTCTGATCCTGAGCAGCGTGATCCATCCCCTTAAAAGCAAATCAATAAATGCAAACCGAAGTAAAATAATGTTTTGAAAACAATAACAAAGCTGTAACATGATTACTAGGGGAAGGATCAAAGAGCAAATGGCTGTTCACCCGTTGCTGTGCTCCTGAAAATGCTTGAGTTGAGCAGGAATGGACAGAAAGTACCAAGACCCAAACTTTGTTCCGAAGGTGCTTTGCTGTTGGTTTTCTCAGAGACACCAGGGATCCTGAGTTCTTCAGGCAATGGTGTTGACAGCTTTTCTCCTGTTCCCAGGAAGGGTGGAGTGGTGCTGACTGGAAGGATTCAGGCATATTTCCATTGAGCATGCTGGATGTACGTTAGCAGTTTAACATGATAGCTTCTAAAAAACCCACTTCTATATACAGAGGTTTAAAGTTGCCTCAGTCCTCTGCAGCACTATTGGAATCTGTTTTATGTTTTATTTTGGGAGATAAAACCCTTTAGTTTTCAACCAGATGAATCCTTTCTAAATGCACTATTGACATCTGCTGTCAACCGTCATCTGCTTCGTAATTAATAATCCAGATGTTGGCACGGTATTATCTAAAGAAAATCAGTTTATTGTTTGATGTTGCAGATGAAACTTGTGACTTCTTGACTTCCCTTTCTCATCTTCAAAAGGCATGTTTTCTCCCAGTGACTGATGTGAATAACACTGCTGGTGTGTGATGGGTGTGTGGTAACTTCTTAATTAGCAAAGTTTCACCCTCTTTTGTCACTCTTCCTTTCCATGTCTTGCTGCGCATCCCTGCCCTCTCGGTCAGACAGAGGGGCAGCTCAAAGGCAGTGGGGTCTTCCTCTTTCTACCTCCACAGGTCAATATATTTCCCAAACTCTCTTTCATAATTATCTCCAACACCATCTGCTGTCTGTCTTCCCTGAATTATCTTTGCTCTGCCTCTTTGCCCCGGAATTTCAGCCTCTTCGGGGCTCACCAGACACTTCCACCCACTCTGAGACGGATCTGGAGATCCTTCTCAAAACCTCTAATCCTTAAGGGAGTTTTAACTCACTTAATTCTCATTTAACTCTCATAGTAGACAACACTTTCTGTGCTGCTGAACTACAGCTGAAAAGCAGATTTTCTACTGAAGAGCAGGAAATCGAGTCAGAAAAGACCTTCCGATGCCTCTTGTCTGTTGTTTTACCTTCAAAATGTCATCCCTCTTGTTCCTCTCCATGTGCCTCATCTTTTCCTCTTCCAGGCATGTGTTCCAGGGCATATGGGTTTGTCTTTGCTGGAGAATCTGCTCGAGTAGTTTCCTGTTGGCATTTGTGTTCTAGGAACAAACTCCCTGGATTGTTCTCCGCACCATTTCCTTCTTAAATGAAAGTCTGAGAATTGTCAAATTTGCTGCTTTATGGTGACTCTCTCACAAGCTGCCACCTTCCCCTTCTGCAGAGCAGGACATGAAGCTGAACATCCCTGTGTCATTCTCAGCTGGACCCCAAAATCAGTATCAGTGGCTGTGAACAAGCAAACAAACAAATAAATAAATAACCAAAATAATAATAAAAAGAAAACCAAATTTATTTAAGGCCCCAAATCCTCTCTGATCTTGAATCCTACAAACCAGAGACTGGACTCTCAATTCTCTAACTGAATGAACTATTTCTTATATACCATCCCATATGGTCGGTTCTTGTCACATTGTGCTTATTCCTTTGGTGTTAATATAGAAGAATTCTAATTACCAAGACATTTTTTAAAGTGTAATATTGTTTATTTTTTGCCCATCCTTCATCATGTTTGTGATAGGAAACAGAAATCAATTCAGCTGCAAAGCAGAGTCAATTGACTGTGCACAGAAAACATCACTGTGTACACAACAGACTATTATATTAGTTAATAAATATATGTGTTATTAAAATAACTCTACTAATTGCAGCCACTGGAAATTGCATCCATCTCATTGATTGGAAAAATGACTTTTCTGTTTCATCAGAACATCATTTTCTTATCAGTTTTCTTTCAGTGAATGGTAGATACCTGGTTGAAATAAATTAAGGGGATAAAAAACCCCCCAACCAACCCAAACCCTGGGCTTCTTATTTTCAGGTGCAGATATCCATCCATCCATCCATCCATCCATCCATCCATCCATCCATCCATCCATCCATCCATCCATCCATCCATCCAT
>JAWWMP010000011.1:2905381-2976330 GCA_035047865.1 Dendrocincla tyrannina | reverse complement strand
CCATCCATCCATCCATCCATCCATCCATCCATCCATCCATCCATCCATCCATCCATCCATCCATCCATCCATCCAAAGGGAATTCAAATTCCATTTTCCATGGATTGCCAGACAACCATTGGCGGCTAACACAGCATTTGAATTCCACCACAGCCCATGAATACTGACAGCAAAGTTAAAGTGCTCCCAAACTCTTCCCAGGGGCTGGGATACAAATTTCCCGTGCCCCCAGGAGCATGTGCTTTAGATGTGAGAGCTAGAAAGCTTCCTGGATTGTTTTCAAAATGCGAACTGGAATTATTTTCTAATTAGGAAATGTGTCAGAGATTGGAATTCTTTGATTAGGATTGCTCGTTTGGCGCTGTCCAAGGTGGTGGCTTCTGGCTTGCCGAGGGAGATGATGTTCTGCTGGAAAAGGTGCTGTGGAGGTGTCAGAAGATGCTGCTTTGTGGAGATGAATATGCAAATTGAGAGTTCCAACCCAAAAGAAACATTGTGCCCTGGGAATTGGTCCTTTGTCGGTTTCTTTCCTCTTTTCTTTTGGAGACAGGGATGTTGGGAGACCTGGAGGAGTAATTATTGTGATAAATGTATAAAATATTCTGGGTAGCATCTATTGAATAAAGGACGTTTTCTTGAGATTATAAACTGGTGAACAAGCTGCAGTTTAATGAAAAGGATAATTAAAAGTTGCATCAAATGTTTGGGGTTTCTTTTTTACCTTTTTTGTCTTGTTTCAGAACTATCTTTTCTTCTTCTTTTTTAAAGGAGTCTGAAGTCCCTGCTTTATAAAAGCAGTTCTGAATAATTTATATAATGAACTGATGGAAACAAAAATGGAATATCCGTGATATTTCCCTGCTTATTTTGCAAGGGGAGGAGGAGAAGAGTTATGTGACAAATTAACTGCAGAAAGGAGAGCTAACATGCTTCACAGTGAGTAATAAGTAAATCACAGCGGGGTTCAATATAAAGTGTGTTTCATGAGAAGTATTAATAGGAACACAATTTGGTTACATAGAAAATCTATTGTTGTTTAGTGTTCAGTGCATATTTCCAGGTAAAATCTGATTTTAGCAGACACTTGCTAAGGTGTTTGGAATACTCTGCTTCCCTCAGCAGGCACCAACCCTGGCTGGAAGGCTGATGTGGAGCCCTTGGTTAAAACATCATTTCTTCTCCTGAGTGTCTTGTACCCTTTGTGTAAGTTTGGGAGCTATTTTCATTTGCTTTTTTTGGTCCTGCATGTCTTCAAATGCAACAATTCATTTTCTAGCCCCAAAAATCTGCTTTAAACACAAGTGACTGTGAAACCCAGCAGAGTTGAGGCAGCAGCTCTCAGAGCAGTGACTGCACCGAGCCCTAATGGGGAGGTTTTCCCTGCCATGTGCCCTTGCTGGCAAACATTTCGCTTTCAATTTTATCTCTCTGCCCACCCTGCACCTCTTGCTTTATCCTATTTGTTGCACAACGTTTGCTAGAGATAAATACAGTGGGAGTGTACACTGCATTTCCTTTGGATGCCCCAACTCAGGGCTGCCCTTCAGCTCTCCCGTAATCTCCTTGCAGAGCGTTCCTTGGGCTGGAGTTCCTGAATTGTGCTCAATTCCAGAGCTGGGCTGGCCTGGAGAAAGCACCAAGGCCAGGGGGGAAGTTCAGCCTGCAATCTATTTACTCCTTTGGGCATCAGCCCATGGCAGGAGGAAGGAAGGGAAGCTGCAGTGGAGCCTGTGGGGGCTTTGTTGTCTTTATACCTAAAAATGTGTAATAATGTCATGGTAAAGTTTAATTCCAGCCCCATTTTTATGTACTAAGTTGTGATCAGAGCACACTTGCTGTTGGAAAGGTGGTTCTAAGGGAGAAGCTTTGCTGACTGTTTGGAAAGGATTTTGATGCTGCGACCTGTTTATGGCAGGACTTTCTTCAGAAATGCCAGAAAAGACCATGGGATAAATCACATCCCTGTTTTGCTCAGGGGGAGGTTTCTGAGCTCCTACCAGAACCAAAATTACATGTTCAGGTGGGACTTCAGGGGACATCTGTTGTAGGCAGAAGTATGGGATCAGCTCACTGTCATTGAGATCACATTTCTCTGATGGCATTTTCAAACAAAGCCTGCAGGGTTTGACCCCGTTGTTTATTTAACCAGGAGAGATTTCCTGTGATTCTGTTGTGATGAAATGTGGTCAGAACTTTGGACTCTCCCAAAAATCAAGGAGATCTTTAACAACTAGTGAACCAGTTAGCCTGGTACCTCTACCTGGGGAAAAGGAGGCTCAGGGGGCACCTTTTCCCTCCACAATTCCCTGGCAGGTGAGGGGTTTGGGGTGGGTTGGGCTCTGCTCCCCGGGAACAGGGACAGGAGGATTGGGAATGGCCCCAGGCTGGGCCAGGGCAGGGGCAGGTGGGACAGCAGGAGGAATTTCTCCATGGAAAAGGGTGGTCAGACCTTGGAAGGGGCTGCCTAGGGAGGGTTGGAGTGCCCAGCCCTGGAGGTGCCCAAGGCAGGACTGGATGTGGCACTTGGTCTGGGATCAGTCAAAGGTTGGACTCGATGACCTTGGAGGTCTTTTCCAACCTTAATGATTCTGGGATTGTCCATTCCATGCTGGAGAGCACCTTCAGTTCACATCCACTTTAGATCTGAGTGATGCAGTGCCTGCAGTGTTGCCTCTCAGAAATAGAGATGTGTAAAAATAAGTGATATATCTGTGACCTTCAAAAGTTTTTACAGCTCAGTTATGTTGAATCCTACATGAAAAATATTTAAAGGAAAGAGGAAGACCAGAGGATAAAAAGACACAGACTAGCAGGGGTTTATTTTGTACTGATTTTCAGAAGGTCAAATGGTCAATCATTAAAAACCAACAGGTTGTTTGGTGTGCCAGCTGGAATTTTGGTCCAAACCCCAACAAATTTTGCAGGATGTGGCTGCAAACTGAAATTTTGGTACCAGCTCTAACAACTCTTACCATGTTATCTGGATCCTTCCAGTGCAAGATTTCCTGAATTTAAATGTCCCATCACATTATTAGTTCAAAAGCAGAGAAACAAAAATCTTTTCCATGCAAGTAATTTTGGAATTAATTGAATCATTTGCAACCCCTCCATGTGTCAAAGTTAATCAGAGAGGTCTAATTTACTCCCAGCCAAAGGACTATTTGGGAAACACTGTTTTCCTGACAGTTTGTGCCTTTGCAAGCCACAATCTTCTGCTTATATTGCAAAAGCAATTATCTCCTTTAGGTTGCCTTTATATTAAATATTGAATTTGTTGGTTAATAAGAGGTATAATTCAGTTCTGGGTGACTGCTAAATCCATCCTGATGATGTGAGTTATGCCAAAGCTCGTGGGTTTTTGTGTTCTCCTCTGGAGGCAGCACACAAAATTGAGAAAACATGCAGCTGGTTTGTTTGAACTCCCCTCTCCTTTGACACTAAATAATGACATTGCTTAAGAAGCTGTTCATGAATCCATAAAATTAGCATTATTGAGCACAAATACCGTGTCTTATAAATCAGGAATTATTAACAAGCTCTTTGCTGACTCAGAGAAATGAGTTTCTCAGTGAAGCCCCTGATTGCAGGAGACAGACAGGGCAATGTGCTTAAAATTATGTTATAATCATATAGATTTTCCCAGCTGGCATATTCAAAAGCACCTGTGTTTTAAAGGCTGGGCTTCAAAAAGCTTTAAAACCCTCTGAATGGAACTTTTGCACATCAGTGGTACCCTCTCTGCTAATAAAAGTCTGGAGGTTTCTAAGTTTTGCTGCACAGAACGGTGGGGAAAGTGTCTGTTGGCTTCCCCAGGAGTAAAATTGTTCATGTGGAGGGTGCGAAAGAGAGTAATTCCATTTTTTATCTGATTTCACAACCTGGACTGAACATGTTTTACTCCCACAGGAGGGTTTTAGGGGCTCATTTTCAGCTCTTCAGTAGAGGATCCCTCCCAGTCATTCCTGCTTCAGTTATCCCACTTAATTTATTCACAGAATCATTTCAGATTTCCCAAATCCTTACGTTATAGTAAGACTTATAAAGTAATTATTACTCTCTTTCTGATTATACCTCAGTTATATCAGCACAAGTTATTTTCAGCTGAAAATAGCAAAGGGTAAAGGTTGAGAAACAGATTTCCTGCTTAAAATTGCCAGCTGAAGTGTGTTTAAATTTGAGTCTGATGTCCATAAGTGTCACAGATTTTGAGGAAATCGGGTTCCAAGACATTCCTAAAGTGCATTAGTGACAATTTCACTACTATTTACGTCTGTTTATTAGTGAAAATTTCCTAAAGTTCCTGGCACTGTATCCTCAAATGATATAACCCAGGGCATCTATATTGTTTTAATGGAATTATAATGGCCACAGACCAACTGAATATCCCTGTAACTCCTTTCAGGAATTCTAAACAGAGATTAAGAAAGTATTTTGCTGTTTATGCAGTTAATGAATGATTCCAGTTGTCATTTCATTTGGGGGGGAAAGAAAAAAAGACTAAAAATTCAGGCACAAATTTAATTATATTGGATGTGCTGCAATGCAAACACTCCATAAAAAGGCAATGGGTGTATTATAGCACTTTATCTGCCTTTTAATCTTGTAGTGCCACCAGTTTTGTGCAAAACGGAGTTCTAAAGTCGCATCAGGGCAGAAGAACCCAAATCTCAGCACATCCAGCTCGTTGGAAAAGTCACCAGGAGGCAGAGCTGGGTTTTCTGCAGCATTTCCACAGCCTGTGAAATTAATTTCTGAGGGAGTCTTGGCACTCACATATCCTCGTGAACATTAATAGTTTTAAATGAAAGACAAGCCACTGGTAATGGGAGTTCAGGCAAATCAATCTGTAGGGGACGTGCACAATCAGGTGTCCTGCCCTGGCCCCTATTCCTCCCAGCCCTGCCCAAACCCACCTCAGAACTGGGGAGACTGGGACCTTTTTGAAGTGCATATTCCATTTTCCTGAATTCTCTTTTCAGAGCCTTTAGGGGGCCCGGGTTATGTTTTTTAGCTTCCCTCTTCAGCGAGAGAGAATTGAGTTGCTGGAGTCACTAATAAAAAACTGGGGAAATAACAGATGAATAACCTTTGAAGAAATGTGCCACTGAATTAGATGCCAGATTCAAGATGGGCATGTTTAATACAAGAGCAGTTCCAGTCAGGCTTTCTGAGTCTCATTTTAACTTAGGGAAGCTGGTTAAAACAAAGAGGAATTTTGTTTATCTTCCAGTGAATCAGATGGGCTGGTTTCTCTTCATTTTCCCCATTAATCAGGCTCATTTCTTCCCGGCCAACTCGCAGTGCAGAGGGTTTTAGTATTGGTAAACAGAGTAATGAATGAAACAAATAAAAGAAACCCCGGGCTGCTGAGCTGGGTTATTTCAATATCCCCTTGGATAAGCCTCCTGGTTCATTAACAGAGCCTTTGTTGAATCACTAGACCTTTTAAATTCAGTGCAGGGGCTCATCTCTGTTCATTTGGAAGGAATCGTGTTTGATTTAGTTATTTCACATGGTAATGTATGTCACTTGGTAATTTTCCTTAGCTTTCACAGATTACGTATTACTTTGCATTTACATTTGATTTGCTGGCACATATCAACATTCAGGAGTTTGCGGATTAAATATAAATCAAGTGTGCCTGCTTGCCAGCCCAATTCCAGTGAATTAATGGCTAAATGTGAATCACAACACCCTGGGAAGGTTGCAAAAGATGTGTAAGACTGAGAAGTAGAAATTTTCACTGCATGTGGTTTTCTCACAGTTTTCCCCACATGTCACCAACTAAGTTGGGACACAGATAGAGCCAAATTTCAGTAGGTTGGGACATAGATACAGCCAAATTTCAGGGATGTTGGGACACAGATAGAGCCAAATTTCAGTAAGTTGGAACATAGATACAGCCAAATTTCAGAAGGGTGGGACATAGACACAGCCAAATTTTAGTAGGTTGGGACACAGAGCCAAATTTCAGGGATGTTGGGACACAGATACAGCCAGATTTCAGGGATGCTGGGACACAGAGCCAAATTTCAGGGATGTTGGGACACAGATACAGCCAGATTTCAGGGATGCTGGGACACAGAGCCAAATTTCAGGGATGTTGGGACACAGATACAGCCAAATTTCAGGGAAGTTGGGACATAGATACAGCCAAATTTCAGGGAAGTTGGGACACAGATACAGCCAAATTTCAGGGAAGTTGGGACACAGATACAGCCAAATTTCAGGGAAGGTGGGACACAGATACAGCCAAATTTCAGTAGGTTGGGACACAGATACAGCCAAATTTTGCCGAGCTCAGGAGCAGATTTGCCTATGCCTGCACCGCAATCCAGCAGCAGCGCTTCAAATCAGCTGTAACACAATTCAACCCTGTAGTGGTACAACAGTGACATCGTGCTCCTCCAGCTCAGACTGACTGAAAACCCAGCGTGGGGACCAGGCAAATAGCTGGCTAAATAGCCTAGAGGGAAACTGGTGCCTTGTGCCTCCTCCCAGGAGAGGAGTTAGTTTCACACTGCTCCTGTCTGTAGGTTTGCTCCCGAGGGAAGCATTCCAAGTGCATTAGGCTTGTGCTTAGGTGTTTTTAGCCTATAGGCAAGGATTCAGCTGGAATTAATTGGCTATGGTGAGCTGCAGCCAGGGAGGATCAAAGCCTGTTGATGGTAAAGTATTAATGCAGTGGTTGTACCTTCAGTTGTTCCCTGTTAGTGCAGCAGCACTGTGGGTTTGTAAGGAACTAATCCCTCGGAGGAAATAAATGTGCTGCCTTATTGGCAGCATCTGAAATGGGAGGGGATGGAGGGAGATTTGCTGGAGCAGAAAAACAGGTGCACTGCGTGATATTTAGGGTATTTTCCCTTGGAGAAAATGAGTTCTGCTCAATATTGGAGAGTGGAAAAGGAAAGGAAAAGGGAAAGAGCCAGCTGCAGACAGGACTGCTGCCATCCTTTGCATTATGGTAGACCCAGAGCTGCCCCTGGTCCCACGGAGCAATCCCCACAGGGGGTTCACAGGGCTGGGCTTGCCCCTGGGCTGCTTTAAGGGTAGGGGAGGACCATGTTCACATCCAGCAGTGCCAGAGGCTGTCCCACCTGCAGAGCACTTGAATTCTGGGAGGCACTATGTGGTCTTAAACCACTGTGTTTTGGGTTTCTTCTCCAAAAGATTGCTCCTGGGCTTATTCTGACATGAATTATCCCTCAGACTTGTGGGAAAAGCCCCAGGAGCCCAGAGCTTAGGGATAGCTGGCAGAGCAATGGGTCTCTTTGGGGTTGTCACCTTAACACTTGGCATCCCCATGATCTGTACCACGTTATTGAGGTTTCTGCTTCTCCTGTCCCGTGGTTTGCGTGCTGTGTGAGCGATACCAAAGCTGTAAGACACGAGCAGCTGCTGCACGTCGCTCCCACACACGGCTCTCTCTGCCAGAGTGAGCTGAAAATATCAGTCTGCAGCTTGGTGATAGCCTTTCTAGGGGATATCCACAGCTTGCAGAACTCAGTTAGGATATTTTCTTCCCAAACTGCCATCTTGATAGAGCTGAGAGAAAAAACATCTTCACACAGTCTTGTCAGACAACTCAGATTCTCTTCTTTTCTTGATAATCCCTTCAGTGTTTACTAGTTGGATAGTCACAAGTCATTCTCTTCTTTCTTTCTTTTTCTTTTTTTTTTTTTCTAATTTAAAATACGGCAGTGTTAGCATTCGTAGCTGAAGGTTTTGATCCTTGGGTGTTTATGGCACGTTGTAAGTGAGAGGCTCCAACCTCTATAGAAATATCCCTGTGAATTATTAAGGTCTGCTCTTTTTGGCTGTTATGCCTTACAGCTCTGGGAGGACTTTATCAGACACACAGCACAGCAACATTAACTCTTCGAAAGGTTATCCGAGTGCACAGTGAGGAGAAACTTCAGCTTCACCCTTTGCTTCAGTGAAATTCCATGGGTTTTGCACAAAAATCTGGTTTTCTGACAGGCTTTTTTCGCCTCGATTGCAAAACTGCTTCAGTCAAGCCATTTCACTCCCCCTGACTTTTTGCCCTCTGGGTTGTTGTTGGAAGGAAATGAGCTGATCAACAACAAGTCTCTCCTCCTGCAGTGTAGGCATGGCCACTTTGCCTGCCACAGAGGTAACATTTTTTAATAGTTCAGTAATTTAGCCTACATTTTTTCACGATTAGGATGGGATAAAAGGGAAATGAGAGGCTCAGAGCTGGTCCATACCCATGAAAGTCCAGGAAAAGGCTCCAGTGTGAAGGTTTAGGTTCAGTCCAGCCCTGAACAAGAAATTCATCTCACAAAGGTCAGCAAAGGACTCATGCCACACTTTGAGACTGCAGTGTGTGTGGTACCAAACAAGTTACCTTCAGCTTGATATTTCCATCTCACTCCCAGAGTACTTACAATTAACAGCCTTTTTTCCGTATTTTTTTTTTCCTTAGCTTGGATTCTTGTCATGATATTTATCCTTTGTTTCTTTCTGTTAGCCTTTCTTGCATTTTTTAAGGCTAGATTGTATTTCATTCTCACGTCCCTTGTTTTCAGGTTACTGAAATAAGAAATGTTTCAGTCTTAAAAATGTTCCAGTCTCTTTCAAATTTATGGAATATATAAACACTTCCAGAAGTATTCTAGGAATAACTACTCACCTTTTGCCATCCTGTGCACTGAGTGGTTGGTCAAAAATTTCAAGTTTGGGCTTTCTCTGAGCTGTTCAGAAATTGTCCTGCACTTGAAACTTGGATGAGGTATTTTCAGTATTCTGGGTATAGCTCCTTAAAGGGAATTATAAAGGAAGAAAGGTGAAACAAACACAAAGTTACACAGGGCCAACATTAAAACCAAATAGGTCATTTTTTAAGACTTTTTTTACAAATCTGCTTATTTTTCACAGCATCACATCAATCCCTGAGGCTTCTGCCAAGAATCTAATCTTATTTAGCTTTAATATATGTTGTCATTTGAGGCTAGCTTAGAATGCATCTTACATAATTATAAACCAATACTTTTATTTTGACTTTTTAATCATTATTTAGAGATGCTCCAGGCCATGTAACGTGCCCTTGTGAAAATGTAGCAGCCACCAAGGCAACAACTCCAATGAGTGTGCTTTGCATAACGCCAGCAGCCAGAAACCTTAAGAGCTCAATAACACAAACCCTTCCTGGCTGGCCTTTTCCCTGCATCGCAGCCCCTTTAGCAGCTCTAATATTATTAGGTAATATTATTAGCTGCTTCTGCTCACAGCCCATTAGATATGCAATAAGTGGGGCATTTGCAGAATATGAGAATGGCCTGCAAAAGATTATTCACCGCAGCAATTGGCGATGGGACTTGGGGCGGGCCGAGTGTTTTGGAAACAGCTCCTGGGTTTGGTTTGGTTTTTCTGGGAGGTGAGGTGGGCAAAGAGCTTTATCCCCCAGTGCTGGAGCTCTTTGGTGGGTGCAATCACGGCGGTGGCAGGGCTCGTGGCAGCTCGTGCTTCACAGCCAAAGGAGCGTTCCTGATATTCCAAGGGATGGGAATCTCTGTGGTGAGACGGATGGTGAACTGGTGGGGTTTAGAAGCAGTTGTGCCCAAAGGGGTTGAGCATGGCAAGGGCTGGTGGGCAGCACGGTGCCAGCTGCCTGGGGACCAGGAATTGTGCTCCGTGGCCACACTGCCCCGGCGCTGGTGGGCTGTGTGTCACTGGTGGGCTCTGTGGCACTGCCCTGGCGTTGGTGGGCTCTGTGTCACTGCCCTGGCACTGATGGGCTCTGTGTCACTGGTGGGCTCTGTGTCACTGCCCTGGCGTTGGTGGGCTCTGTGTCAGTGCCCTGGCACTGGTGGGCTGTGTGTCACTGCCCTGGCACTGGTGGGCTGTGTGTCACTGCCCTTGCTCTGACAGACACTGCTGCTCCTGCCAGGCTGATTTTTTCGATGCTTTGGGTGTGTTAACTTGGTTAAACTTGTGCCATTGGGTTGCTAAGGGTGGCATTTGGTCTACAAGATTTTGAATGAGTGGATGGTGATGACAACCCCTCTGAAAGTCACAGAGCTGCATTTGATGCCTTGAGGTTTTTATATATTTGTAGATTTTTATATAGCTCTATAGTTTCTCACACTTAAAGCAGCAGTTAACAGTTTCTAAACCCCTTTCTCCCAGTTTGTGCCACGTTCCTGAATTTCTGTTTAAGGGTCTTTCCAAGGAAAAACATTTCAGCAAGGACATCTTGTTTGGGACTCATCCACCTGGGAGATATGACTGTAGTCAAAGCAAGGCAGAAGGCCCAGAACCCTTGGAGGGGCTCCAATGGGGCAGTTCTGAGCATGGGACCAGGGGCAAATGGTTTGGGGCTTGGATGTACCCATTAAATATGATAATTAAGCAGTGTTTTAAAGTTGTGAGAACCTGTACTGGTGTGCACCTTTGTGCTCTGTGCACCTGGAAGCTTTCATTACAGAACTGCTCTCTATTTTATCTATACTGATATTATTTGGAAAGTTGTTTGGTTTTTTTAACTCCATTTTAGCCAAGGCATCTGCTTTGCAAGTGTTCTTAATTAAATCTCTAAAAAGTCCTGAAATATCTTCATGTGATATCTATAAGAAAAAACCTGAGGTGACGCCAGCAAGTCAGTCTTGAACTGGGAACAGAATCCAATCTTTTCTGTTTCTCAGTCCTGCATTATATTTATTAAATCTCTTCCCAAAGTGTCACAGAAATTGAGTGCTGGATTCTCACCTGACAGTAAACCCAGCCAGTCTCAGGAGCTATTACAGACTTGCAGAACCAGACTAGATGGTTCTGACTCCCTTCTTAAAATCCTTTGTCAGAGTTTATATGGATTGACTGTCCGAACTCAGTGCTACTTTAACCAAAAATGGGGAGCTGTAACCCTGAGGTTTCTTTTTTTGCCTCCTTTTATTTTGAAAGCAAGTCGAAGGAGTGGTGTAAGTGTATAATGGTGTGATAAATCACTCAATTTACATTTGGCAGAATAAAATTAGCATTGCCATTACTTCATAATAGGGCATGGCTATGACTATGGAATTGATTTCAGAGCAAGGCTGATCCATTACAATTTTGTTAATATTGAATTTTAAACAGGATGATGAATTGCTAATCAATGCAGTTAAAGAAGCAACTTAGGGGAAAGAACCTGTTGTTTACTTTCTAAATTGTGTGTCATTTACTGTGTCATTTTGCTGGGCTTCCACATTAGGAACTTCATATAAATAATATTAGTTACATTTGTGCAGTGCAAGGAAGAATCTTTGTTGTACTAAGGGAGAAGTTTTTCACTCATTTATATTCACTATAAACTTCCAGCCTGTTTGGTGCACCGAGGGCTTGCTCTGGGAAGATGAACCAATGCTGTTTGCTGTTTTGTGAGCTAAATGAACTATTCTAAGAACAAATGGAAGGAGACTTTGCTCAATTCCTTCCTGGTGCAAAATACCATTTGTTTTTCTTAGCTTTCTAACCTATAGATAGAGTTTAGATTTATGTGTTTATCCTAAAACTGAAGAAGGTTTTAGTCAGAAAAAATTGTCTCTTTTTCCTTACTTCCCACTTCTGTCTCTTCTGGTAGAGAGGCCTTGACACTAGAGATACCTCCATGGGGTCTCATTCAGATATCTTGAATTGACCAGATAAAGCTGATGGATGCACATTCTTTGCCAGGAAATCTCTGTGATGGCAGAAGTAGGGAAAATAAAAGCTGGAGTCAGCCTGCCCACAGGCTGGGATCTGAGATGTCTTATCCCATGTGGAAGGTGCTGGGAATCCTTCTCCCAGACCTGCACTATCTAGAAGAGAAATGGCAATTTGGTGGCACAATGGTGGTTCTTCCTGTGACCAGCAGAGAATCAGGGGATCCAGAAGGTTGGAAAAGATCTCCAAGTTCCTAAAGTCCAACCTTTGACTGAATATCACCCTGCCCACTAAACCAGGTTGGCAAGGGCTGCTTGTCCCCATGTGTGAACACTTGCAGGTGTGATGGTGACCCCCTCACCTCTCTGGGCAGCCTGTTCCAATGCTTGATCCCTCTATCCGTGAAGAAATTTTCCCTGATATCCAACCAGAGCCTCACCTGGCACAGCTCGAGGCCATTTCTCCTTCTCCCTTCCTTTGCTTTATAGAAAAAGAGGATGGAGGTACCTCCAATTAGAATAAGGAGTTTCAATTAAATCATGTTTTAATTGAATTTTTCTTTATTTTAACTATTGTTTTCACAATTCCTGTAATCAAAGACCGGGCACAAATGACAAGGAAATGGCAGCTTGCAAAATTTCCAGAGAATTGAAATGAACTCAATCTCTAAATCAAACTGAGCTCATTAAGATGTAACTTTCAGAAGAACATTTAATCTTTGCCTTTGCCTACAAGACCCTCTTTAATACGGACAGGATAATAATTATTAATCATGTCTCCAATGAATTCCCACAAAGGAAAATGCTCCAAAGTGAACAGGCACTTCAACAATTTGGTGGCTTTGCAACGATTTTGTGCAGATTTTCCCCTTCCCTCCCTCAGTTTCACAATAGTTTTTCCCTGAAATGCACCCTTTATTTCTAAAGCACTGAGATACATAAAAAAAGTATTTCCCATCACTGGAAATGTTTAAAAAAACCCCCAAAAGCATTGTGTTTTCTGTCCTGAAAACATCTGCAAAAATGTTCCCTACCACCACAACCCCTCAACCTGGACAGATGTCTGTAGATTTTAATGATCTGCTTAATGTACCTAACTAGTTTTATAGATCTTTAAATTGATCAGGTATCAGTTTCTACATGCTGTCTTTCAGTTCCTGCCATTGCTTGTTTGAATAACTAATATTAGGATCACTCAGAATTGCAGTCTGTTGATTTAAAACGTGCCTATTGCTGTTTAAAAAGTTATAAGTCTACACAGAAAAAGTGTATTTATAAAATATTCCTAGAAGGAATTTAGTAGATTGGAGGAAAAGAAAGTTCCCATCCTGCTTCTGGATGCTCAGAGAGCTGAAATCTGGGTTCAGGCACTGAGCAGAACTCACTACAAGGGAATTCTGCAGCTTTTTCTGATCTTTAAGGTACCGAAAATACCCTGATTCCCAGGTTTGTCTCAGCAAAGAAGGACTGTCTGAGTGTCCCTTTGCAGGACAAGCTCCAGTTAGTCCCTGCAAATGGCAGTGGGGTGGTGACAGTCCCACTCCAATCTCCAGCAGGGATTTGCCCACCCTTGCTGAGTTACTTGCTCAGTCTCTCCACAACTTGTCCCCAAACATGTCTTGCTTTATCTTCTTAGGGTAAAAGAACAAGCAAAACTCCTCGTAATGTTGAGGAAGGACAGAGCTTTGAATTCTTTTTCTTGTAGCTAATATTTTGGTTTGGGATAAAAGTGTTGCAAATATCTGAAAGTCATACAAGTTTTTGGAGTTGTGCTTAACTGGGAGGGAATTAGTTTTATCCTGTGACATTTTCTTTCTGCTGGACTCTTATTTTTCAAGGATGGTGTTTTCTCCTGCAGTTAAACCCTGACAGACACGTAGGCAGGCAGATACATTGCCATATAACCCCATCTTCTGGTGTCTAACAAAGGGCCATCCAGTCCCTTTAATGAGATAACTTGAAAACAGTAGATCAACTGGCCTTTAAACCTCCAGAGATGACCAGGCAACATTTTTAAAGGGATAAATTATTTCTTTGCTGTCAGGAAAGGGTGGATCAGTCAGTGCTTGAGGGACAGTGCATGGAATAACTCATTCTTGGCATAGAGAATGCCAGGATTAATAGACACAGCATTTCCTGTGACTAGAAACTGTAAACAGAGGAATAAATACTTCTTGTGTAGTTTGAATTTATTCGTTTGTCATTGTTGCTGCTTTTCCTCCATGACCTGTAGAAGTACAAAATCTCAGTGTAACCAATTAAATCAGGACTGTGCTAACAAATCTATCCCTTTGGGTTACTCTGCAGGAGAGGTCTCTTCTTTATTAAACACTCACTAAATTACTCCAGGAGAGTCAGGCATATATTTCAGCGAGATGAAAGCATGCAAATATCAGGAGAGAGATTTCTTTAAGATTTTAGCTCGAGCTTCAGAAATGCTGCTCTCCCAGCCTGTCCAAGTCATGCCTGGTGCTATGCATGTCACATCCTGTGCTCCTCACTCCAGAAAATCCTGACTTTCAGCATCCCAGGGATTAGACTATTAAAGGAGTTCTCTAGGAGCAGATTCAGGAATTACACAGCCTGGCACTTTGGGCCATTCTAATTCTGCAGAGACTTCCCAATGAAACTTTCTGATGCACCTTTGTCACCCAGGGTGAGGGATGAGTGGGTTTTGCACTGTTTCCTCACCGTGTTTGTGTGCTCTCTGCTCAGGCTTTGATTAGCACACAAGGGCAAGGAAAGGGAGGGAATGGCTTCCAGCTGGAAGAGAGGCACTGGGACAGGTTGCCCAGAAAAGCTGTGGGTTCCTCATCCCTGGAATTGTTTAAGGCCAGGTTGGACAGGGCTTGGAGCAACCTGGGACAGTGGAAGGTGTTGGGGGTTGCACTGAGATGGTCTTTGAAGTCCCTTCCAACCCAGGCCATTCTGTGATTCTGTAATTCTATGTCTGGGCAGGAAAGAATCAACAGGCTTGGACTTGCTGCTCCCAGAAACTGGTGATTTTGCCTTTTCCCACTTTTTTCCTAACCTTCTTCTGAGAAACAGAAAGTTATTTTAGGGCTGTTTTCTTACAAAATACAGATGTAGAAAATGGTCTGTTCACTTGCTCAATATTTCATCTGAAAAACTGATGCCTACCTGAAACAAGCAGAGGCTCATGGATAGGGACAAATTTTATTCCAGTTTCAGGAAGTAATTCTTTCTTTTGCTAAATATTTTTCACACTTGTAAAGATGTCCAGCATTACTGAATTATACCTGGGATTTTAGAAGCGTTGTTGCCTTTGTGAAATGAGAAACTCGGTACGTGTTGTGCCACTCCATATTTTTAACACTGATTGCAGCAGTATTTCAGGTGGGTCTCCAGGGAAATAGAGCAACTTGCTTTTGTTCAGCAAGTCATCAAAACCAGGCAACTTATGATCTTTATCAGCAAAATTATTTGCATTTCTTTTCCTTCAGTGTCAGGGAGAGAAAAGAGGGGCCGAGGATGAAACCCAAAAAAGGAGTAGAGCTGTTTGGCAGAGGTTCTAAAGCAAAGGCTGAAGTGTATTTATGGTTATAATTTTGCACAGATCACTTGGTGCTCTAACACCGTGCTGCTGATCACAACATAAATCACACTTTAATTTTAACCTTTGCAATTCATCAATAGTTTCAATATCAAATATAACTCAGCACTGACACTATTGGTTTACAGGTAAGTGGAATAAGAATGGAGGAGACTTAGTAATGGATTAGCTGGCCCGTCAACAGAGGCAGAAAGATTCATGTTGTCTTCTCTATGTTTCTATCACATGCACAAAGCTATAAATTATGGCAACAGCTAATCAGACACAAGAAAGATATATGCTGCCATTGAAAATCTGTTATTTCTACCTTCTAAGCTTTAAAAATTTAGCCCCTCCAAAGGAATCCATTTAATAAAAGAGCACTTTGCTGCGTGTTTTGCAAGCCATATGTATTTAAAGGATTTTTCTTTTAAAGATTTAAAAGAATTATTTTCTTTGGTCATGGTATAGGAGTTCTGCTTCTGAATAAGTACTTGTGCAACTCCAGGGAATTAGCAATGTTTTTGGGAAAACGAATATCTTATTCGGGCACACACTTTTTTGTCTCTTTGAACATGGTAAGGCTGGAATTTGGCTTATTTTTCTTTTGCTATATGTAAAAATACAAGGTTTGTCTTCTGTGAGCATCCTTAGTCCAAACTTGTTCACTTAGACGTTTGGAAAATGTCTGACCTCTAAGAGTTTCAGGTTCTGGGAATTCAATGGGATGAACAGGGGACTCAATCTGCTTTGTGATGGGGATGCTCTACTTGGGATGAAAAGTCCTAAATACTCAGAGTTTAATTCTTCCTTGTCCTTATTCATTCTGTCAAATGAATTATTTCCATCATACTAAATTTCTATATAGAACTACTAATTCAGTATTGATGATAATAATATTAATCTTCCTTGTGCTAAACTTGATACTCAGAATATTGACAGAGACATTCTGTTAAGTTTATGGTTTGTGGTGTAATGTCAATATGCTGGAATGAGAAATGCTGTTTTACAGGATTCAGGTGGATCATATGTTACCTGCAGGGAAATTCTGGGAAAACTCTTACTTTATAGCAGTGTCCTGATCCCTGTGAGAGGTTTGCATTTGCTGGGGGGTTTTTGAGAGAGCAGCTGATATGTTTGTGTGGGTTTGGGGTTATTTTTTTGCTATATTTCAACATATATTTCATTGGTGGACTAGGGCTGCTCTAAAAAATGCCAATGTTACCTTTTAGGAAAATCAGTGTCCTCAAAAATGCTCAGGTGTGTATATAGTACTTTAAGGTTATATATTGGCTGAAGAAAAAAAAATCAAGTTAAATTGGAAATCTGAGTCTCCTATAGAAGGTAAATGCATAACATTTTGGGGCTGAGCTCAGAGTAATAAAAAAGACACAGCATCAGCATGGTCTTTGCATTTTCCAAAGGTTTGTGGCACACCATGGAACTAACCCAGATGTTTCCCATTTCTTCTCCCTAAGAATTTTGGCTGAGGAGGATTGTGTGAGATCTCTGGAGTAAAGGGACATAGAATTTTGAAGGCAAAGTATGTTGCAGTGTCACTGACTGTGATTATTGTATTAGGATAGTAAAGTCAAGCACAAAGAAGTAGTCTTAATTCAGATTGTACTTTCAGATGAAATCAAATGAATTTAAATGTAGAAATATCAAATCTGCAGGAAGGATGGAGAGAAGGTTCTTCCACCACAGGGTTTTTCCATATGCAGAATGCACCCCCCAGATCTTCTGGCACCTGTAGGAGAGGTGACATCCAGGTACAGGTCAGAGCCTTTGTGAGCAGGCAATAGTGAGCACAGAGTGCCTGGGCAGGTGGAGACTGTGCCTCCTTGTCTTTACAGCAGAAAATGTACCTGATATGGGCTTTCTGAGGGGGCCTAAGCCATGATTTTAAACTTTTGGTGCTTGTGATAGGCTTCATGACCTTCTGGAAGTCCAAGCATAAGCAGAAGTAGGTAAAGGAGAAGTGTTTTTTCTAATTTCTTTGGAGAAACACAGCAGAGTCACCACATAGACCGGTAATTGTACTTCACTCCTCTCTGCCACGTTATGGAAAAAGGAAAAGGCATTAGAGAGTCAGGTAAAGAGACTCATCTTGCTGAAACATTGCATTACAGCTAACAGCTTATGTTAGAGGAATATCATGCTTTATGCTCAGGAAAGCAGTTTAGTCTGTGACTGGGATGCAAGAGCTGGAGTGGAAATTGGAGTGCAGAATCTCCTGCAATGCTTTGTGGGGGTGGTTGGAGCTGCAGGTAATCAAGGATAATCTCCTAGTTAGGTATCACAGTGCTTAGTGGAATAGAGCTTGGGCAGGACTTACCAGTGAAACACAAATAGAATTACATTTCACTACCAGAATTTCAATGTTTAGGACTGTCTTACCTAAAAAGAGATCAAAATTATCCCCAGAATACATTTAGAATATTCATGACTTGGCGTAGGTGCTGCAGTGTGAGAAGTCTGCAGAGCTGGGACAGCTGTCAGTTGTATCATAAGGTGTTTTGTCCTTAAAAAAATCTTCACTAGAGGAAGGGAAAATGCTGATTGTTCTGGAATGACTCCGGTGCCAACCATTTCATATTGTTCAGCAGCAAGATTACCAACTCCTACAGCTCTCTCTTCTCAAAAAGTCGCTGAATCCATCTCTGCTCCAAAAGACGAGACCATAAATACCAGCGCCTTAGATAAAGCCAATGCATCATTCCCCCTGTCATGTCCTACAGCATCCCCAGGTTTGGTTGGAAAGGGTTTAGATGGCAATTTCAGGCTCTCAGCTCTAAAGCAGAGGTGTAGATCTTGTCATGGCATTGAAAAGGACAAGGGAGAAGTTGCTGAATGTACAAGAAAAGGATGGTTTATATGTTCCATTATTTCTCCTCCACTTGCAATTGTAGGTTTTTAATTGCTTCTCTTTGTTCTTTGAGCCACCATTGTTATCTGGAACTGGAGTATTTTTGCTTCATCTTCAGATCAGCCCTCAAAAGGACAGCATTTGTTTTTCCTTTCCTACCCATGAGCCACAATTTACCATTTACTCTCTCTCCATAGACCCCACACTAAGAAAGTGTCACTGCACCTGATCAATGACAGCAGATTTTATCCTATAATCAGGGAAATAGTGAGAGATGTCAATATTCCTTAGTCTGTTTTGTTCCTGAGAGCTATTGAAAGAGCATTGTGTTAGATGCAAATGGAAAAGCCTCGCTGCCATGTTCCCTAGGAAGTTATCAGCAATCGCTCCCCGAGCTTGTAAAACATTAAATCACTTGTGAGAGGTGGGAGATTAATAAGAGGTGTTTTAATCTTCTCCTCGCTTATTGCAGCACAAACAACACGATGTACAAAGGTGAGGGAAGGGAGGAAACCAAAGCTTTTTTTGTTTTGTTCCCCTTGAGCTGCTTGCTAAATCCATCACTGCCTGGAAAGAAACTTCAGCAGAGTCACTGATGGTTCCAAAGGGCCCTGACAGATTCCCATCAGTCCCAGGGCACAGCTGGAGCAATGCAGCTCTTGGAAAGCAGCTTCCAAATCAGTGCCAATGGTTTTGATGAGCTCCCACTGCCAGGCACCTCAAAGCTCAATCCCTGCAGCATCCAAGGTGGTCCAGAGCAGGACACACCGTGTGCTGGGCCAGGTTAGGAGCTCACACACCAGCACTGACCCAATATTGCACCCTCTGCTCCATGGGCAGTGTGTTTGTGTTGAGTCTTGAATCAGCACGCTCAAACCTCTGCTTGGGCTATGAAAGAATGGGGGTTTAACCTTTCCAAGAAGCCAATTTCTCATATTCTATTTATATTCTATATAAGGCTTGTGGTTGTTCCAAATGGGACAGTCCAGCCCGTGGTTCCAGTCTCTGGAGGTGGGAATATTTAACTTGACTTAGCAGAGGAGCAGCTTTGTGGCACATTTGAAGGTGTGGGGCTCTTCCTGCAAATCCAAGGTGCCTCCCAGAGCCCAGGGCTGGGAAGTCACTGTCAGGCAGTGCCTGCAGCTGAGCTGAAGCCCTCTGGTCTACCAGGTTATGGGAGGCTTCACTAGCACTGCCAGCTTTGCCCTGTCTCAGCCTCCCAGTGGCAGGAGGGCCGGGTGTGTCCCAGCACTGATGCTCCTACAAAGCTCTGCAGGAGCTGCCACCAGACCATGGAAACTTCCCCACGGCCTAAAAAACAGTAAAACTTCTTTTTGTGCTTCTCTCCATCTGCCATCTGCTGGGCATTCTGTCTTCCCAGGACTTCCCCCAGCTGACAATCACTGCCATTAAGACAAAGCACTTTCTTTCCAGAGATGGTAAAGGCAAAAAAAAAAAGGAGAAAGGGGGAAAGAATGGAATATTTCTCTGCAAAGGGCACCTGTCTTTTACAGAGGATAAAGTGTTGCCAGATGAGCTTAGCAACATTATTAATCAATCTGGGGAGACATCTTTCTTATTTTTTTCCCTTCGTAGGAAAGATCTGTAGAAGAAAACAATCCAGGCAGAGGAAGGGAGAGCAACCTCTGCAGCATCGAGGGGAGGGGTTGCTTCTCTCCTCAGTAAGTTAGCCCAGTGGAAATTCTTTAGGGAAAATATACTTTCTCTTTAAGTTGATACCAAAATATAGGCTTGGAGTGTTTGTAGGGTCTTTTTATTGTTTAACAAAAATTGATTATTCTTTGAGGGGCTCTGCTCACCATTGTAATAATAATAATTATTATTATTATATTTAATTGTTTGCTTCTGACATCACCTTTACTTCAGGTGTCCACAAATGGCAGTGAAAGACTCAGGGAAGTGTCTGTGCTAATAATTTATTCTTTGCAGGGCTTTTTACTCAGCTATTGGGAATTGTGGAGAAGTGCATATCAGTATATCAAAGCATTCCACAAACCCTGCAAAGCAGGGAACTGACGCTTTATTGATGCTTATTTTAGGCTGACAGAAACACTGAGTGATTCACCCAGATTCCCCTGACAGAGGCTGCCCTTCCTCCCCATGGCTCCTCTCCGTGTCCTCAGAAGGCATCTGGCTGCAAAGTTCTTCAGAATGAAGAGAAAAAGCTTCCAGCAGGGTGGGATTTTTCCCTCTCTTTGTGCTGCATTAATGAAAATCCCCACTGGTGCCCAGGGGTTAGAATGGAGGGATGCAGGATGCTGTGGCAAAGCCCACCCTCGATGGAGGCAGGATTTGATGCCTTACAAGCCCTTGCAAAGGTCTTTGAAATACCTGAAGAAACCCGATGAAAATTCAGAGGGAAAACTAAACCCAAGACTGACGTGGGGAAAAACCTCCTCATTTTGGAACAAAATTAAGTAACTATTCCAGAGGGGCAAAAAATTCTGCCTAAGAGAAGACTCTTCCACAGCCTTATTTTCTGCATCTCTAAAAGGGAAAAAATGTCACTGAGAAAGACAGTGCCACAAACTTCCAAAGAAAATAAGTATATAAAATACTCATTGCCCAGGCAATAAGTAAAACATCTGTGAAGTACCTTGAAACTGTTCAGTGAGGTTGTGAAGGAACATTTGTGCTCTGCAGAGCCTTAACTTCTACCCAAAGTGCTACTGAAATGTCCCAGAGCTGCTGGTAGAAACCTCAAATTTTGTGTTCTTTTTTATTTCCATATAGTTTTTAATTTCTGCCAATATCCTCCTGCTCTTTATTCCTTGTTTGTAGTTTTGTTGGACTGTATCACACTGGGGAGGGAGACAGACAGTTCAGAATTGTATGGGAAGGCTCTTTTTGACATTGTTATTGCTGAGAGGATGAATACTAAAGTGAGTATGATAATAAAGTGAGTATCTTCCTTCTCCCACCTCTTGTGCTTATCAGTACTAGCAGCTCATTCACAGTGGCTCCTAAAAGTTTGTTTGCATTTAATCTGTAGATGGGCAATGAGCTTTATTTTCAAACTGTGTAAGAGGGGAGATAGGATCAGACACTTCGAAATTTCCATATAAACCTATTTTTACAGGTGAAATTTGCCTCTCCTTTCCTAAGCTGCCAGAGAATGAAAACAGTCTGGAAAATATCTGTGTTCCTTCTGGCCCTGCTGCCATCAGAGATCCTTGGCCAGTCCTTACCTCTTGTCCTGGTCACCAGAGAGCAAAGACTTCCAGGAAAACCAGCAAAAATCAATGGGAATTCTGTCTGATTTTCACTCAGATTCATTGCCTACCCATCCCTCCTTCCAGCCACTTAAATTAATGCTTGAGAATGGGGACTAAAGGAAAACCAAGCAAGTTTTGTACTGGAAAAGCCCCGAGGCAAAGGGCAGAAAAAGAGAGGATGCATAGAAAACTATGGAGAGTTCTGAACATTGGATTAAATTCAGGGATTTGTGGCTGACAGTGGATAAACGCACAGCATTTCTCTCCAGGGGCAGAAAAAAAATGATAACAAGGAGAAATAAAATACAGGAGAGCAGGATGGAGGGCAGCAATGCAGAAAGGATTGTGAGAGACAGCAGGGAACAAATTAAATATAAGTGGAATGTGAGGCTGTTAAGGGGGAAATGCCACAGCTCTTTTGGAGTGCATTCCTCACGAGGAGAGGAAAGGGCTAATGCACATTAGCTGAGTGGGATCATAACCAGCCTATTATGGGCACTGGGGCAGAACCAGCAGGAATTAATGGTGCTGAGACACTGGAGGTGGCCAAGCAAGAGGGACCTGGAACAAGGGACTTGGAAAGTCCCCGAGGCGTTCCTGTGATCTATGATGGCCAGCAGAGAATTAAAAGGATGCTGTGGTGGCAGGGAGAGTTCGGAGAGGGAAGATTCATTTAGCACCAGGACAGGACTCTGATCAAAGCCTTTTGTGTTGGTGTGTGGTGGCAGTAATTGACTCTTAAATTTGAGGGCTAAGGAACAGCTGCTCTCCTTGCGGAGTAAGAGTTATTGCTCAAAAGAACCATCAGAAATTCAAGACGGAGCTGAATATCGGGGCAAAGAGGTGGCATTTTCTGCACTGCCCCAACTTTTCTCTCCTCCTCCACAATTCACACCATTTCCAGACGCTGTTTTCATATCAGTGAAGGTATCAAAGTGAGTTTGTGTTAATCAGGAATCTGAAAAATGTGTCATTTTTGGTGTGAATTCTGTCTGCTGTGAAAGATTTTGTGTCAGGGAAGTGGCAGATAATTGTAGGGCTTTTCAGAAGTCCTTGGTGTGCAGCAGGGATGATTCACTCTGTCAGACAGGTCCCCTCCAAGAAATCTGTGCTGTTTATGACCCTTGGGATCATTTTCTGGTGTAGTTAATATTTTCACCTCAAATGCTCTAAAAAATATTTCATAAACAGTTAATGGATATTAACAAGGGTTAATTGATGCAGAGATCAATTAATGGGTTATGCAGGTTAATAAGTAACATACAGTCCTTGTCTTAATCTACTCTTT
The DNA here is from genome assembly GCA_035047865.1 of Dendrocincla tyrannina. Lineage (NCBI taxonomy): Eukaryota > Metazoa > Chordata > Aves > Passeriformes > Dendrocolaptidae > Dendrocincla > Dendrocincla tyrannina. The sequence continues at coordinate 2,953,745 of JAWWMP010000011.1, read as the reverse complement.
AAAAAGCTGAAATCTTGTCATTGTATTCTGTAGCAAATGTGCCAAAAGTTTCCTTGCTGTCCCTTGGCGCTTGGAAAAAGGGATCTCAAATCCTCTAAAACACCTGAAGTTCAAATCAAACTCTTCTTCCATTTCCTGTTTTAACTTCTCATGTTCTTTGAGCTTGGCCCCTTTTCTTTTTGTCTCATCAATATCATTCCAAACATTCAAAGTGCAAGAGTTGGAGGAAAAATAAATGAAGGAAAAAAGTCTTGTGAAAGGTGAAGGGTTCTAAATCTTCCAGCCGTATTGGAAGTCACCTTCTAGGCAAGGCACAATAATTTTTTAATTAAGACTTGTAAATTTGAAAGCCATCACACTGAGAGCATCAGTGTGTGACTCCAGTGGGTTCAGATATCTCAATATATTTCTGGTTTCAAGTTAATAATTATGCTGGAAGATGAACTAACATTCTGTTGCTTGATGGATTCTACTTTTATGTGTTGGAAATTCAATATTCTTGAATAGCACTCATTTTTTACCTTTGGAAAGGAAGGGGGTGATGAAGCCTAGAAAATCCTGCTTTTTTCAGCCTTCTTAATTCTTACTGCTCGAGGCAAAATACTTTCAGAATTACCTTGTAGATACTTTCTAAAATCCTCTCTCACATTTGTTTTCCACTCAAATCATACTTTTATTACTGTGAAATAAATAAATGGGTTCATATTATGCATAGAACTACAATTTCCTTTGAAGTGTTTCTCACAGACAAAAAGGCCTTGATAAAAGGATGTCTAAATGTTTACAGGTTTTCACTAGAGCTACACTGATATTATCACATTATTTCCTCCGACTGTTGGTTTACTTTGGGCTTTTTATGCTGTTGTTGTTTGGTTTGTTTAATAAATATTAATTCCTATAGTCACAGCATGGGTTGGGACGGGAGGGACCTTCAGGAGCATCTCATTCCAACCCCTGCCATGGGCAGGGCACCTTCCAGCAGCCCAGGAGGCTCAGATGGTTGGGTGGAGCCTGGAACAACCTGCATTATCTCCCCATTGCATTGCTATTTTGTTCTCTTTTCCAGTGGATTGGGTAGGAATTAAATCAGCCCTTTCTGCTTCCCTTCGTATTGATTCTTTAAAGATGCAGAGCCAGGATCAGGGGGCTGGTCCTGGTGGACCCACATCCTTCATTTAATGCCTTCTGAAGAGCTGAGCTCCTCTTAGACACTCAGTTTTAAATAAAAATAAATAATTACCCCTAAGCTGTCTCTTTTGGAAGGAACTCCTCATTAATATTTGTTCATATTCAGGAGATGTTTGCTTCATAAAGACAGTTGACATTTAAAATTCAATCATTTATAATCTCCCCTCAAATTTTGTGCTCACAGAATCAAGCACAAGCAGTTCACAATGGTTGCATTATAAAACAATTAGGAATAATAGCTCCTTTAGGTCATAATATTGTTAAATAAAATTAAGCTTTGCTGTAATTGTTTGAGATGTTTTGAACTGACAACTGTTTCAAGTCAAACCTTAACAGGTTTTCAGCTCCCATTTTTCACGTTAGAAATAGGTTGGTTCACACATGAAGAACAGTTCTTTCTGCTGTCTGGGTATTTTATCCATGAGATTCACTTCCTTGATTGTTTTTGCACTTTTTAAAGAAAAATTATTCTGTCTGAATAGGTCAGGGATGCCCTATAATAATGTGAAACACATAATAATAAAATAACATGGAATGAAGGAAGCCAGATGACTTTTTTAAAAATAATTAAATTAACTAAAACTTAATTACATTAGAAATTCAATTTAAAAATAAAAACTCAGTGCCTTATTGTTAAATTTTGAAAAAGGGCGTGTATTTGTGCCTAGGCAGGGAACCATTCCAGATTATTTTATATATCTGAACCGGGAGGCCTCCTCTGTGGCAGAAACGTTGAGTAAAGCTGGGATTCCTCTCCTTTTTCCCAACGCCCAGCCACACAAACAGCCCGAGTGTTTCATTAAATGCTGCATCATTAAAGATCAGCAGCTCGGCAGTGAAACCAGCGGGACTGTTTTCCCAACCCTCTCCTGGGAGCAGAGAGAGAAAAGGGGAATATAAGAAGGTGACATCGAGTGAGTCCTGTGGTTAAAGGTTCTGTAAAGTGCCTCACTTTGCAGGGTGTGTTACCAGCTGAGTCGAGGCAAGAAGGTTTTTACTGGAAATCGTGTTTTTCTTATCGCAGAAAAGTCTATTCCTTCTACCGAAATCTCCTGATTTGTTCCCCAAACGTCAATAAGCTTTTAGGCTTGCTGATTTTTTTCACCCCTTCTTTTTTGAATTACAAATTAAATGCAATATTATTGGTTTTTTTCCCCCCTTTCCTTGGCAAATCTCAGCTTTACCAGGTGAGTTCATCTTTTTTTCCTCTTTTTTTCTTTTTTTTTAATACTTTATCTACTTCTTTTAGAGGTAACCAACTTGAGTTGGAGGAGAATAACTGAGCTTGCTCACAGTTTGAACTCAGGCCATTTATGTCATAATTAAAAAAGAATAATAATAATAATAATTAAACCAACCCCAAAATATCTTAGCAGCCCCTTCACCTCGCACTGTAGGGACATTGAATACAATCCCAGTGAGTCCTCCTGGAGCTCTTCATAATCCTGGGGAAGTGTCTATGTCTTGAAAATGTTTTACAGCACGTTGCACTATAATTTTGGAAGGATTTCCCGTCCCTCTCCCAGTCTGAGATGTGACTCTGCAGACCCCTCATGTCAGCTCTGGCTTGTCCTGGACCTTCTAACAGCCCCACATGTCATAACAGGATGAGCTTCAAGTCCCATCAAGTTAAAATCTTGTGCATCACCTTCTCTGGGATAGGTTGAAGGCCTTTTAAACCCTCTCCCCGTGACCTTGGAAGATTTATCCTGTGGCTCTGCATAGCCAGGATTTCTGTGGACATCAGAAACCTTTCAGAGGGCAGGTTGAAGCACTGTCATCACAGCGGTGGACCAGGCAGAGCTGGAAAGGTTTGTTACCTCCTCAGGTTCTACCACAGCAGGTGGCACCTGTAGGAAAGCTCTTCAAAAGGAAAATTGCATAAATGAAGGAAAAGGGTGGAGGAGAGAAGAAAATCTGCATAATTTCATCAAGGGAGAACAATCAGTGAATCTTGGTGATAAACAGGAGTTGGGATTAAGCCAAGTCGTAGCCCAGGAAGAGCTTTAGTCTGCTGGTGTTCTGTCAGTAGAGGAGAGGGAAGTCTAACCTTCATTTTTCTGGTGTTCTTCTGCAGCCCTGCCCAGGGCTGGGAGCCTGAGAGGGTGTTGAACCCCTGCAGCTCCCGAGCAGTGACTGGAGAAGCTGCTCCTGCTTGCAGAGCCTCCCTTGTCCCTCCCATCAGTGTGCAGCTCTTGGGGCGACCTCCAGGAGGAACGCTGGCATTGAGCTGGAGATACTGGAGCTGAAGGGTTCTTTTACAAGGGAGAGATGTATTAAAAAAATGGAAAAGGGCCACGGGGTTATCACTCTCCAGCTTTTCCTCTTGAAACAACCTGACTAGCTGCTGTTTCTTGCCTGTTTTTCTCAGATCTGAGGTTAATAAATGCCAATTTGCATATGCCTCTGAATACATCTATAGCATTTGCTCCCAGATGCTCAACAACAGACTTCTTAGGATAAGGGGAAGCTTTTCTTCCCTCTAATAAATCATATGCAGGCTCCAGGCAGGCACTAAAGTATGTGTAAGGCATTGGACATGTCCTGTCCAATTTGTGTTAAAATTTAGAGACAAAAGCTGCCTGGGCAGCACATGCATTGGGCCAGGCTTTAGATGGGCTTCTTAGAGCTTTGCTGGAAGCAGGATTTAACAGAGCACAGATTTCACAGCAAGTATTGATCTCACACCGCCCAAACTTGGAGTTTTTACTGTCTTTAATCAACCAAAATCCCATGTAGCTATTTTTCTTCTCTGATTTGACAAGCAGGCTAACATTGAGGTAGAAGGGTTATTAATACTGTGAGATGAGCTAAATGTATTGCAAGGTATTTGAGAGAAAGCTGGCCAAGAAAAAAAAGGAGAAATAAAAAAGGTGATATTATGGGCACTGCAAGTAGAGTTTATTGTGATGGCTGCTGAAAAGAAAATCTAGGGAGCAGCTGGAATTGTTCATAGTGTATATTATCAAGAAACAAATCTCACTCACTTTGGGTCCAGCCATTGCCACTTGCACGAAACAGGTGCTAAAGTGAAATATGAAGAGCCACAGCCCCATCAGCCTCCTGTCCAAAGCACATAAAGTCTGGCTTTCCCCCCAGCAAATGGCCCAAGATATTAATGGGGTTTAGCCAAGCAAAAGAGCCAGTGGACTTTCACTCAGCTTTTATGTACGCAGGGAAAGAGTGTTTGCAAAAGTTGGAAAGAGACATATCTTGGCAGTGCCTGGGATGGCTCCTCTGCTGTGATTTATAGGAATTAGCAGCAGGCTGGCTTCGCTGGGAAATTAAATACTTTAGTCCCAAGATGTTCAGGTAACTTTTATTCTTAATTTTCTTTTGATAGGTGTAGGGAGTACATTTAAAAGTGGAACAGTCGTTCGAATTTTTCACAGAAAGTACAACTATGGATTTTTCTCTCCTTTAGTCCTTAGTCCTTTTTTCCCCTCCCTTTTTCATGTAATAAAAGCTGGCTACTTCCTTTCTCCATCAAACATGCTGTATCTCTGCCTTTCAGAGGAATTTCAGAGCAATGGTGCTGTGCCCATTTAGGAAAATATGTAGAAAATGGCCATCTACAGTCCTGCTTTTCCACTCATGAGTAGTCCAAGATTCTTGGACTTGTCAAAGGAAACTTTTTTTAACAGATACCTATTTAATAACAGATTGTAGTAAGATTTATCATGTCTGGAAGTTTGGCTTTTTTTACTTGTTTTTTTTTTTAAAGTTTTTTTTTTCTTTTGTTATTCTTGGTGTGGTGGTTGTGGGGATTTTTGGGGAGAGAACTCAGTGAACAAACTAATAAATTCTCTACAAGGATAAAATGCTGCATTTTTTAAATAGTCTAATCATGGTTAAACCCACCACTATCTATTTCTCAGAGCAGGGCAAAATAACTAAACCTTTATGTCTGTACCACATTGCAGAGACCTAGTGCTGTGTTGTGGGATTTTGGTCAACCGCAGGATTTGATTGAGGGGCTGGAAGTGCTTTAAAAGGGAGAAAGCTGAATTTTGTGCTCATGGGATATATATCAGGGTGTTTTATCATTACCTTATCTCTGACTCAAATTGGCATATCCATAACTTCTGTGGCTCTATGAGAAAGCAACAGTAAAACTGCCTGGGTTTGGCACTGAGATAATCTGAGAGAGAACAATCAGAAACGAGCAGTCTTCAAATATTTCATGGAGCTGTTGTTTTAATGGCAGTATGGGGAAGCAAAGGGTACAATGTACAAGTGATGGACTCTGCCATTCTGAGGGATTGCAGTTTTTCAAACCCATATTTCCAGGAGTGGGTGGAAATCCCTTCCCAAGGCCTTGGGGGAATGATTCTCTCTCTTGGAAGAGCAGCCAGCAAGGTCAGGTTTTATCTTTCATTTATCCTTTAAGTAGTGGGTGCAGTTCAAGGGTTTTCCAAGCAGGTTCTCATGTAGCGTTTTCAAAGCCAGATGTCATTGGAAACATTAGAAACAATTTGGGGTTTATTGGGTTTTAAATTAAACTCTGTGCATGAATCGGAAAAGATGGGGAAGAATAACCTTTGGCTACATCTAACCAAAAGCCAGACTTTAATCCTGTTGCTAACTTGGATGATAAAATGTAGGGCTCGGAGGAAGTACCAGAAGTCAGTGAGCTTGTCCTCTTGGTGCAGGGCAGGATCTGCTTTCTTGACATGTTTCTGAGGAATTTTTATGGAATCTCAGACCTTAAATACTTCCATTGGGATGTCCGTGCATGTTACAGAGGAGACACTGACTCCTCAAGCAGCTCCCTTGCACGCAGTGCCACAATGAGCTGTTTGATTAGCACAGCAACAACCTCTCAGCTTCACAGATCTCTTCGTGGGTCCAGAGCTGAACGTGCTGAGTTGTACAAGACACTCAGAAAGGTAGGTTGCAGTGCAATACTCCTAATAGCAACCTGAAAATGTGTTTTCTGCCCGTCAGCATTGTAACCTTGAGTAAAGAAGGAAAATGATGCTGAATGCCTGATTTCACGAGTCATGAGTCTGGTGACTTTGCATCTGAAGGCAGAGAGTATTTCTACCTTTGAACTGCTTGCTAAAGGTAAAGACTAACCCAGATAAAATGATTAAAAAAAATTGGGATAAGTCTGAGAAATGTACAGCTCATTGGAAAATGATTTTTGAGCAGAAAGTATTACGTTAATTTAAAAAAATCCCCTCCTTTGCTATCTCTGTCAGCCTGCACCAAACAAAAAACAACAGGAGAGTGGCACTGATAAGTTGCTGTGAAACTGGAATAACTTAGAGATGGAATGAAACTCCTCACAGACTGCTTCATCTTCTGCACTCATCTCGAGATGCAGGTGGGGAAGAAATGTTCTCTTTGAAGCCTTTGTGGAAATGGCAGGTTTCAGATAGCCTGTAATTCCCTGAAATGTCAGGATCCCACCCAAGTTCTCAAAGCAAAGGGCAGATACCTCCTCCCAGGATGAGCAAACAGGTCCAGCCAAGGGAGGGATGCTCTCGGCAGGACAGCCTTTAACCCAACTGCTCTGCCAGGAGAAAGGGTTCCCCTGGAAGGAATTAATTTTGATAGTTTTAGCAACACCCTCAGCATGGAAGACACACTTTTATTTATGAAATGGAGTGAACTTATTCCCAGCAATAAGTTGACAAATACAGGCCCTGCCACCAATAACAAAGGGGTCAGCTGCTGTCACTCCATTTTTTTCTGCAAACACTACAGAAACGCACACTTTTTTTTGGAGAACACTTAATAAAGCACAGATTTAGCATATATTTAGCTCTACTAGAGCAAGGAACAGTTACAGTTTGGGGGTTCTAGTCTATTTATTTGTTTATTTTAGATTGCCTGCATGCAAAGGCTTTTTTATTACACTTCATACAGTAAATCCCTGTCTCGTGGTCTTCATGTAGGAACAAAGGTAAATAACTGTGAATTCTGCCCCTGATGATTTAAATTCGGAAAGACTATCCATCCCCTACTGAAGTGTGCCAGAAAGGATTAGAAGAAAAAGAGGGGCAAGTCTTGAATGGGGGATCCAGCAGCTCGCACAGGTAGCTACAAATATTGGAGTCAAGGTGAATTTGTAGCTCAAATTCCAACAGGATATAGTTTGGTGTTACTCTGGTGTTATTCTGACCCCCGGTCTGGGGTCACAGAATGGTTTGTGTTGGAAGGAACCTCAAAGGTGACCTCATTCCAACACCCCTGCCATGGGCAGGGACACCTTCACTGGATCAAGTTCTTCAGAGCTTGAACCTGGTCCTTCCTACAGGAGTGTTTGCACTCGTTTTTGCAGCCCTGCCAGGTTGGTGCAATGTGTTAGAGGTGATGTTTTCTGTCTGCCTGCAACACGACAGGAGCTTTTCACATGGCACAAGCAACCAACATCCCCCAGGGCCGTGGGTGCAGGACCACACTGGGGTTACCTCATTGGTGGCCTTGGGATGTTCCCCTGCAGAAAATGTGCTTTTTGTGGGAGACACTGAGGTCCCAACGCCGGGTAACATAAATAATTGTGTGTCAGGCTCCCATCTCCCCCTCACACGCCGTGGCTCTTTGGACACCGAGGAGGAGCACAATTTATAACAATACAGCAGCTCTGTTTCTGCAAGCCATGGTGGATGAAGCTCACCTGGTGTATTTGCTGTGTGCTTGGCTCCGGGTGCAGCGAGGAGCCTGTTCCAGACCCCCTGGAATAGCTGGCTGGTAAATAGCATAATTTGTTACATGGCAGAGAGGGGAAAGGGAGCTTTGTGGTGCAGAGTTCTATCAATAAGTGCTTCAGTTTCAATCACAGGTGCATCACTTTTTTATTTCTTCACATAAAGTGATAATGAAGAATGATGACCTCATGTCTAGACCTAAGCTTTTAACTTTGTTGCAGCTCTGGGGGCTTTAATGTTTTTCGAAAAGCAATCAATCAAGTGCCAAAACCTCTCTGGCTAATTACCTCGGAGACTTTGTGAAACTCGCCATTCTTTCCTCCTAGAAATGTAGTATTTATAAATTGCTTTGTTGAAGCACAAACCGGGTTATGGCCTGTTCTCCTCTCCACCTTGTTTTGCTTCTGCTCTGTGTTTAATGGAAGTGCTGATGTGAATCTCAGCTTTTGGCGCTGGCTCTTTCTCTCTGAGATTACCATCATTGTGTCCTTCTGGAAAAACATATTTATCTCATGATGGAGGAATATCTAAGCTATCGTAGGGAGGGAACCTAAGAAATGTAACTGAGGGACACTCAGTCCCTCAAAGACTTGGTGTCGCCCAGATCTGGTAGAGATGAATTGCAACAAAGGTTTATTTGAGTAAATTTGAGATTTCTTTGAATTCTCTATTAACCTAGAGGTATTTCAAACAGAGCAATATATGATCAAGATTAAATGAATGAGAGGGAAAAAAAAGAAGAAAGCTGGAATGGACTTCTGGAAGTCTAGTAGTTCAAATTTTTGCTTCAAGTGGATCAAACCTCAGTGCTATGTCAGGGCCATCAGAGATTTCCTTGGGCAACCATTCCAAGCTCAGTCACTGTCACATGAAGAGACTTTTCCTTCAGTCTCTCTCTACCTGCACAGGATCTGTCTGCAACTGGATATCATGGACACCAAACACCTCAGGAAGAGGCCAAATGTTCTTAAAGCTGATGCTGGTTTTCATCTTTTTGGTTTGGTCCAGATGCTTGAAGATATTGATCTTTTTTTTCTAGGGCTTTCAAGAACTTCTTCATCAGAGAGAGAATATTTGCAAACATTCCAGCCCCCAGTGGCAGGACTTTGGAACTGGATGGTCTTTAAGGTCCTTTCCAACCCAAACCATTCTGTGATTCTATGTAATGTCTTTATTTTGACCAAAATGAAAATGTATAATAAAAAAAAATAAGTTAAAAATATTTGGGGCTAAGCTTTGAGTAGATTTTGGGAGCTAGTGGTTTTCTGGGAAAATTGTCTTTAGTGGAACAGATCAAATGACAAACTTAAATTTCAGTCTTGAAGTGGTGCTCACACTTGTGAAGGCTGACCAGTGGCACCAGTTAGGAGACACTCTTAGACTGGAATGTGACGGTGCTCCAGGACAGAACACTGTTAAAAAGCTTTCCTTTCACAGGAAGAATCTACCGAGGCAGAAACAAAGCTGAGATCAAAGCATGTGAGGTGAGGACCTGCTGCCACCCCATCATTCCTGTGGGATTGCTGGACAGCAAACAGGGAACCCTCAAAGCACAATTGTACAAGAGAGCATCACATAGCAAAGTATAATTTCCTTATTATTGCTAAAAAAGTCCTTTCCAAAATGTAAGGAAACCATCCTGGATTCAAAACCCTAAAAGCAAAAATGTGTATGTTATTTTAAGCCATTTCTGTGCATGTGTCATTTGGAGCCCCTAAATAACCACCCTGTGCAGCCACGACAGAAAAGCAGGGGGAGGGCAAGGAATACTTGGACAGTTCACAGAAAATCTTTGTATCAATCATTAAAGGGATGCAAGAAAAGTCTCCCCAGGAGGTTTGATGTGACATCAGAGAACATAAAGAATTTCTGGTGGCTCCATTTCAAAAGGCAGCACTGTGAACCTGTAGGACTCTCAGTTCTCTGCCAAACAGAAGCAGCTTTTAAAATGTCAGGGTATTTATAGAAGGAAGGAATACACCCATTTTTACACCGAGAGGCTGTTTCCTCCTGGGTGAGTCCGCAGGATTCAGCTGTGACTGCTGGGCTGTACGGCTGCTCCTGCCTTGGTTTTATCCCCTGGGATATTGGCTGCACTAGGAGCTTTGAGCTGGATTTTGGTATCATCCTCCAAAGACTGGACATTCAACAGATCACTGCATAGCTCAGATTGAAAAGGACACAAGGAGCATGTTTAGTTCCAGCTCTTAATTAGTGTACAGGTTTTCTTGGCAGCCTAAATATTAGTGGGGAAATTCAGATAAATCTCCTTTGTATTTTTTTCCAAACTCAACATTGTACTGCACAAACACTCCTGAAATAACAAGTGGTAAAAAACTCCTGAGCTTCTTCATTAATACATTTAATAAATGTAATACTTTTTGTGACAGTGAAACTTAAAATGATGAAGGGTTTGAAGTTGGTCATTAATTTAAATACAATGAAGTAAACACACAGTTTGTAATCAGATGAAGGATTTTTTTCTCCAAATAAACTGAAGTATAACCCTAATATTCTTAGAACATCAACAAAATCAGGGAATGATTGCAACTGGCATTTATAACAAGCACTAGTTATGGTTGATGTATGGGATAATTATAATGCTTTGCAGGAAAATCTAATAAATCCCAGCACCAGTTACTCTGTAAAACCTATTTTTATGGAAATTAGGGGATGAATATCACATCTATTACAGCAAGAAGCCTACCCAGGCAAGTCTGACAGCCTCGATCTGCAGCAGCGTCCACTCCTGCAAGGTAATTGTTTCTGAAGTTTGGCACCCAGAAAATACCTGCTGTTCCACCTGCTGAAAGGAGGCCTTTCCTATTAAACCGGGAAAATCCTCCTCATTGGCACAGCTTGATGAACTTCTGAAGAGTCAGACCCGCTTTGGCACAAAGGTTGAAGAGTCTGAACAAATCCTGGGGGATGTAGATTAATCTTTTGGGTGTCAAGAAGCACCAAGAGTACCAGACTGAGTTAATGTGCAGCATCCCAAGGCTTTGCCTGCATATGGTTGGGTCAGATCTGAGTTACAATGAGTAAAACCTTTTAATTTCAGTCTGGATTGAATTGAAAAATCCTTTTGCTTTTTCTTTCTTTCCTTTTTTTTTAAGAGCTTAGTAAACTGGAATTACTTCTGATTTCCACAGCCCAAGCCTGGAAACCTGGTCCTCAGTCCTCCATTTACAGTTCTTTAGCTTTTATGGGTATGAAAAGCAGGAGACAGAATATCCTCTGGAGAGCTGACAGATGATTGTGAGAATAACCTGTCATGCCTAATCTTGGTTTTTAAAGAGTTCCTTGAATGCTTCAGGTCCTTTTTTTTTTTTTTTCCTTCATGGGAATGCTCTTCAAGTTTTCATCTCTGAAAGATGATAGAAAGTTATTAATATGACTTTCTGCTTGTCTGGCTTCCCCAAGGACAAGCTTTCAGTCTTAGATATCCAAGATAGGCATCCCTAATCCATTTTGCATCAAACTAGGACTGCATTTGCACATTTGCAAGAGTTATAACCAGGAGGTAACTCGATGCAGATGCCTAATTTCAAGTGCTGTGGCAAATGGTTCTGGAAAACATCCCAGTTCTCCAAAAGTCACATAAATATATGCTTAACCTTGGCCATCAGGATCCTCTGAAAGCCACAGAGCCAGGGAATTGCTCAGGGACTTTCTGGAGTCAGGGCTGATTTAGAAAGCTTGAAGCAGATGCTGTGAATTAGGGAAATCTCAGCCTTGAGAACTGTCCATGAGCTGATTTTTTCGCTGCTATACTTTAGTTATCATTCCTATCACCGGTATCTTAGGGCTTCTGAAGTAAAGAGGAGTAGAAAATACCCTTCAAGAAAGAATACTGGCAGACAGAGCAACTTCTTTGAGTGGATGTGCCCCAGACACAGGTTTCACCTGCAATTTCAGTGAATAGTCCTGCTCGATCCCAGTTGCTCCACTTGTGCTATATTTTCTGAATATATTGCAGTCACCTCACTCAAAACATTTCTTACCCAGCTGACTCGGATGTCCTGCCTTCCCAACATGCAGCAACACTTTTGTCCTAACAAAGAAATAGAAGCATTAAAAATAATGTGGAGTTTTAACAAATCTTTGCATAAGACCCTGAGGGTTTGGCTTGGAGAAGCTGAGACACCGTCTCCACTCGGGTCCTGAAGGTATTAATTCCCTTTGAGTCATTCCCTAAGCCTTTTGTTAGAGCTCTTCTTCTGTACCTGCCTCTTTGAGAGAAACCGTTCCCCCACAGAATAAGAAATTTCCAAATGAGAAGCGATATGAATCTTTGAGGAGCCAAGTGACTAGCACATGAAAAGAAGATAATGGGATATATTTTATCTGGATTGAGAAGCATCTGCCAAGTGCATCTCAGAGGAGCTGTCTGTTAAGAAGAGTTTAGAATAGATTGTTTACCCCATTAAATATCAGCAGAAACTCTGCTTTTGCATTGATTTCCTCTATCTATATTCTCAGCTGGGAAAGCACAAAAGGATTTTAGAGAGAAACAAGAAAATATTACAGAGTCATGTAGGAACTGGAGGAAAAATTAGACCTGCATTTTATTGCATCAAATTCTTTGCTGCTCTGTGTTTATACTCTCCTGGTAATTTTCCCTACACAGTGTCTATAATTAAAGAGAAGGATTAGGGTCTAGATACAAAACCTGGTACTACAGGGAATTGTTTTCTCTCTAAGACTGAAATCCAGCCCACGAAGGTAGTTTTATCCAAGAAGGGAAATAAAGACCCCGAGACTGCATTTTGGGGTTGGGTGGGATTTTTATGTCTTTGTTTTGGGGTTGTTGGGGCTTGTGGGGTTTTTGGATTAATAACATCTATTAAGGGGACAGATCAATCAAATTAGTCATATGCTTAGTCTTGATAAAGTGAGGTCTTAGTTGATAGCAGGAACTTTTGAGGACATGTAGAAGAAATTAAAGCCAGGGTGTTCCAAAGAACAATATCCTGGAGTTAGCAAAACATCTGCATCGAAAATAGTGATGAGAGCCTGGCAAAAGCAACTGTGTTTCTTCCATTTTCATTTCTTCATTAGATTTTTAATTTCTGTCAGCTCAAAGCGTTTAAATCGTGGGGTTTTTTCCTTTTTTTTTTTCCTTTTCTTCTTCAAGAACCTTTTTAAAAGTTCACAGAACCACTACAGAATTAAAGCAGTTTGGTGGGTGCTATAGAATACATTATCTCAAAGATAATATTTTAGCACGGAGAGCTTTTAAAACTTAATCAGCTCTCCAGCACGCATTCCTAATTGATCTCTTCCTCCAGGACTGCTCCCTTTTCTTGACCTTTTAATAACTGATGGCTTTAGAGAAAAGACTGTTCACAGAGCTCCTGGAAAGTGGAAGATGTGAGGTATATTTGCTACATCTGAAGGAGACACACCTAGAGCAAGTCGTGGCCTTGGGAAGTTCTCATGTCCTTATTCTTCCCACATGTTGCAGAAACTCCTCCAAGGGCAGAAGTTGGAGATTGGGATCAGCTGAATTCTTCTGTGGTTGAGGAAGCTCATCTGGGAGATGTCAGTCACCTCCCTTCTCTGTGAGTCTGGTTTACCTGCTTGAAACACTTTCAAAGGCAAAGTCTGTGTCTGATTTCAGGTATCTCTGGCTGCTAAACACAAGTAGGTGATAAAGTCTTTTTCCTCACCAAAACCATCACTGAGGGTGGGCAGGCCCTGGCCCAGGGTGCCCAGAGAAGCTGGGGCTGCCCCTGGATCCCTTGGACGCTTGGGAGTGTCCAAGGCCAGGTTGGATGGGGCTTGGAGCAACCTGGTCTATGGAAGGTGTCCCTGCCCATGGTAAGGGGGGAACTGGATGGGCTTTAAGGTCCTTCCCAACCCAAACCATTCTATGTTTCATTGTCCCACCTAAGCAGGAAAAGAACTACCTGTTCTTCCATAAATTTCCCATGAAGATTTCAGGTTGCTCTGAGAGTAACCACACACAAGGAATTCATTCTGGTGTTGAAACACATTCCCAGTGGAGGAGTCATTTATTTTGCCAACACAAAGCAGCAGGGTGTGTAAGCTCTTTGCTCCATTGGATTGAGTGCTTGACTTCCCCTCTGGAGATGGAGCTGAATAAAACACCTGAAAGGTGACAATTTTATCACTGTAAGTGAAGAGGCAGCTCTAGGAGTGCTGAGAACTTCCTGAGAACTTTTAATGTGCTTCCTTTGATTTCATCAAAAGGATGAGCTCTCTGGAAGCTGCTGAATATACTAAGTCAATAAACAGAGTTCATTATTAAACTGATTGGAACAGCCTTGCTCCAACACCTTACAGATGTCAATTTTGTACACTTGAAAGCCAGCAAGAAACACTGTCCCACTTCTGTCCCCAGCATGAAGTTCCTTGGTGTCCACCAAGGTGTCCACTTGGTGTCTGGGTTGGGGGAAGGAATCATCATTTGGGTTAAGAAATGTGATTCAAATTCAAAGCCACGATGCAAAGAAAAGCTCTCATCAATTAGGGATGCACTAAACCTTTGAGGCAAAAATGAGACCCCCATCCAAAATCTTGCCTGCTCAGGTCCCAGGTGGTAAGTGGTTGTCCCTGAAGCTCCCCCAGAAATTCTTCTGTTACCTCACTGCTTTCAGACTGTCACCCTGCAAAGCCTCTCCCACTTGATATCTTCAGAAAGAGATGGATTCATCAATGACTTTGCTTGGGAAAAAAACCCCACCCAACACAAAACCCCCGTTAACTTGTTGAGGAATCTTCAAAAATGAAGTTTAATAACTCCCCAAGTTTTAAAAGCCAAATTTTTCCCAAGTTGTGTCTAAAAGGCCTTAGGCACTCTAGCAATGACTTTTGGTTCCACCAAAGCAGGGTTGTGTTCCCTCCTACATCAAATGGCATCGCTAATTATTGCATTTGAAAAGGACTCTCTTTTGATGGAGTTTTTCAGAACAAAAGTTTTCTTAAGGATAATAATTTGTATACATAATACATCTTAGGAGGAACGTCAGATCACAAAGTGATGGAGGCAACTTGAGCTTCCTCAACTCATTATGCAGGAACAGAGAGCGGGAGATGCCGAGATATGAAAAGGAATGGGAAATCACACCAGAAGAGCGGCCTAGATTTGCCTCTTTGTAATTAATCACTGCCTGGCACATCTGTGCATTGTGTGGTGTCCACTTTGATGCTCTTCCCTCTTTAAAGACATGAAATCTTGTCTTCCTTCCATTGAAGTCCAGGGCAAAGCTTCTGCTGGTTCAGGGGGAGAACAGAGCTCGTGATTCCCCACGGGAAACACCCTGGGATGGTTTGCCATGTTGGCACTTCAAAAGCATTGTTCAGGAGATGGAACACTCAGATTTTGGGAAGTGCAAAGTTTTTCAGAGTTGAGTCATGAATTATATAACTGAGGGAACTGTCTATGGAAAGATAATTTTGAGGAACTAGAGAGTTTTGATTTTTTAATTTTATTTTATTTTTGGAGGTGGCCAAATGTTCATGGGTTTTTATAAATTTATTTTTAGCTCTGCCTTCCCTTCTGACCTCACTGCCCACTGGTCTGGGATGGATTTGCAGCACTTGTCACAAAAAAAGGAAATGCTATGTACTCTCAACTTTACACATTGGTAACAGGGAAATGATTACAGAGTTTTCAGCTTTGTCATGAAGTTCCTGTGTGCAAGTTTGTGGAAATCAAATCCAGGCTTTTAAAATTTGATTATTTAAATTCAAATATCTGTGTGTATAATCCCTTTCCTCTCAAATTTCTGTACACCACAGTCAGAGTTGGGTTGTGAGGAGAACAGTAATCTGATTAGTTTTTACTGATTTAGGTTCAAGTCACGTTATACATCACTGCAAAGGAAAAAAGTGGAATTTCTCCTGGAGTGACCAACTTCATTGAAGTTGCATCTATTACTCTTACCCACGTTGGGGTTTTTATTAGAAGTTTCACATTTATTTAATATTTATACTTGATCAATCTGGAACATCATAAGCCACAACACACTTTAATGTGTAGACGTGAGCCATCTCTCTCCCTTCAAACACCCTTGTCCATAATCTTTCCTGATTTAGGACCATAAAAAAATAAATGTTGGGGTTACAGAGTAAAAAATTCACGACTACAAAAATAAATAAGTAATCGCTTTCGCTAATCTCGCCTCCAATCAAAAAATCTATTTTAGCAGCAGTAGGGTTGATTAAATTCATTTAACACAAAAGGCCAGATGCTCCGAGGATTTAATACCCTTCACACAGAAACTACTTGAGCACTGCAAGTAATAATTGGATAAAGCAACTTGATACGTTCTGCACTTCGGAAAGGTCATTAAGAGATAAGCAACACCCGGGCAATGGGCAGCAAGGGATGGCAGATCACATCGGGACTCCTGGGGGGAATCAGCTCAGGAGGCTCCAGAAACAACTCCTGTTTCCTTTGCACGACCACGGGGCACAAATTCCCCAAACGAGCAGGGCAAATTCCTGTCTCTGTGCTACCAAAGCAAAGCTGGGATGTTCAGCTGACTGTTGTTCCTGCGACAACACGGGAAGGAAGGGGAGGTTTGGGTTGGATCTGGGAGATGGTTTTGGCCCACTGAAGTGCCTGGAGAGAGCAGGAATCCAACAGAGTGAGTCCAGCCTTCATTCCACCAGCTGATCCAACCACCGAGGAGTCAGGATTATCAGTCTCCCAAGAGACTGCAGCAGGACCAGCATCCTGTAAAACTGATTGCAACAAAAAGACATTTTTGACAATTTTAACTGTCTTTTTTTTTGTTTAGGATTCATTTCTTCCCCCAGCCTCAGGTTTTGGCAAGGACTGGGAAATGTGGTGCTGGCCATGGTGAGGAATCTCAGCAGAATTAGGTTTTTATTTCCTTTCCCTCCCCTTTCTATACCACAGAGCGCAGTTTTTGCCTACTGATCTTTGCCTCAGTCTTTGTACACTTCAATAAAACAAAGACCTCCAATATCCCAGGGTTTTGGGGGAATGACTGTGCAAATCATCCCAAACCCTGCAGGGACACCTTCCACTGGGCCAGGTGGCTCCAAAACCCATCCAGGCTGGCCTTGGCCACTCCCAGGGATGGGGCAGCCACCTCTTTGCACCTCCTTGCAGGGTCAGAGCCCCCAGCCCACCTGGGTTCGGGGAGCTTTGCACAGGAGGAGTGGCTGCAAACACTGGGGACCTTGGCAGGGGGATCCTTATGCAGAAGTTAAAAGAGAAAAGAGTTTCTAACTCCCCTCCTTAAAAAAGAACATATTTCAGTTTTCCATTTACTGTAAAAGGTCCAAATTCTTTTATGAGAATTCATGTTTTGCCAGATACATCTTAGATTAAACAAGAGCAGAAAATTGTGTTTCCAATTGGGTTTGGTTTGAAAGAAAAGGGATGTTTTGTTTTTCCTTTTAATTCAGCTCTGTTGCTTTATTTAATTTTTTTCCCTTTTCCCTGCTAAGATTTATCTGATTAAAGAAATTAAAGACCCACCTTTCTTTTGATTATGATAAAGGAGTAGAATATCTGAGCAGTCAGATTATGGGAAGAAAATCAGTTTGCTGATGTAAATTTGTGTGATTCAGTGCAAGTATTGCTTTTTTTATTCGATTTCCTTTATGGCAACTGCATAGTCACAAAATGATGTAAAGTTCATTTATAAACCGTAAATGACATTTTGAAGTTTCACTGTGAATGGAAATCTAAAAATATCGAAATTTCAGGAATAATCTTCTAAAAGAGACTTTCCAAGTGAGGAAAAGTATGAATAAGAAACGCCAATTTGCTCCCCAGGTCCTGATAACTTTTGTAACCATCTGTTGAGGGTAAGACTATGGTCAGAAAATAGATAGAGGAATAAATAATAGTGGAGGACCAGAAAAGCTATGGAAATCCAAGGCTCTCTTTGCCTCTGCTGGGCACTCTGCAATCTGCAGTGGAGGATTTCTCAGTGCGTGTTGTAATTTAACACCCCCCAGCAACCTGAACTTCTGCAAAACCTGCACTAAATTAACAAAATTAAATTAACAAAAAATGTTGCGTTTTACTCGCATAAGCGTTTTCTCAGAACCACTTGAGTTCATAAATGACCTGTTTGTTTGGGGGTTTTTCTCCTCTTTTTATGTTTTATCTATACATTGTATGTGATATCTTTATATTGACTCTGGTGTGCCAATTCATTTTAAACGTAGAAAAATGAGAAACTCGTTAAATTTAGCATATTAACAGCGTGAAGGGCTCAATTCAAATTAATAGGCACGCTTTTTTCTTGCTTATTAATAAAATACCTTGTTCTTCTGATGGAGCATCTGGCTTTTTCCAAAGAATGAAGCAAATGAGGGAGGGGAGTGAGTGTGATCCTGGTCACTCCACCACTCAGATGATATTCCATTTTTAGCACCCCCCAGCACATTTGGTCAGGTGGGTTGCTCTGTATATTTGAGGTATTTCCCTTAGTTTTCCCCCTTCTCCTCATGGCTGGAAATATGTTTCTGGGAGGAACAGCTTGTAAGAAAAAATAAAAAAGAGCAGCTTACGAGATCTTTAAAAAGCCAACAGGTCTTTTGTGACAGATGTCAAACATATCAGTGATGGCTAAAGAGCAAATCTGTTGTCTGATAGCAGGAGTGAGCCAAGGCTTAGCAGATTACCTGCTAGAGCTTTATTTCCTATACCTTATGGCAGTTTTATTTCCACAGTGCAGGGATGGATGTAACTCTGAAGGAGAGAAGAAGAAATTCAATGGCCCCATTTGCTGCTGAAAGCTCATCAACAGGCAGGCAGCCTGTGAATGTGAATCATGTGCTCCTGTGACACTGGGTTAAATTTATTGTAATGGACTGAGAAATATTTTACTGAACAGAATTTTAAAAATGTAATTGCATGGCAGAAAGCAAATTTAATCATGGGCAGCAGCAGCAGCTCAAGAACCCTTTGCAGTTTCAAACAGAGAAAGCAGAGAGGAGAGACTGTCAATTTGATCTTTATTCCGATAAGGATTTATAATAGAACCGACAGTCCTGAGCGTTTCCTTGAATTAGCAGGTTTTCCAAAGCCTTCGGTACCTGGCTGAAATAAAAGTAGATTCTGCAAAGAACTTGAAAATAAAGTATTGAAATGTCTTTTCAACAACAGAAAGGAGATATTTTAATGCACCGTTCCCTTTGTGCCCCCAGCAAAGAGAGTGCCTGTGCTGGTGAGAGGGGGAAGTGAGTCAGCCCTTCCTTGATTTACAGAGAAATCCAGTTTTGCTGTTTGTTGCCAAACAACATAACCCTGTTTGCATTTCAGCAGGAGGGGGACTAGACTTCTTTAGGATGTGGTGAAGACTATCAAACCCTGGGTGGGTGACCCCTCTCAGATCTCGGGAGGTGCTGCTGCCTGGACCTGCTCGGCGCTGCCGACCTCAACCGGCAAAACAGCATCTCATTATCGTCCCTTTATTGCTCCGGTAAGTCTGTGGTCACTTGGCACAGTCAGAGTGGCAGAGAGAAGCCAGAATGTAAGGACAGCCCATCCTTGGGAGTGTCCCAGGCCAGGCTGGACGGGACTTGGAGCAACCTGGGCTAGTGGAAGGTGTCCCTGCCCATGGCAGGGGTGGAACTGGGTGGTCTTTAAGGTCCTTCTGGCCCAAATCATTCCATGTTTCTCTAATCCAGTCCTATTTTTTCAATTCCCTTCTTCCCAAACATGATAATGTCATTTACATAAGGACCATTTGAATTAAGAGAGAAATAAATCTTGAAAGAAGGTTCCTAAGACTGTATGTTTTGCAAGTTCCAATGATGCCAAACTTCAATCATAAGATTTGGACTAACACTAAGTGTAGAATGAATGCTGGTTTTCTCATGCAAATTGGAAGCTGATTAACATTACTGCTTTTAATAACATTAATAGCAACAGTTTTTGGTCAGATCCTTTTCTTATTGCTGTATTATTTCTCAGTACCATTTCTGTGAGAACCAGCTGAAGTGTAATAGAACTACAGAAATGCCTACACAGAGCAGATTGTGTATAAAAGCTGCATCAATTCCAGATATTTTGTAATTAATTCCATTATAAAGGATCTGATTTCTGATTTTTAACTTCTCTTTTTGAAGTAGATGTTTCAAAGCACTGAGAAGCAAGAAGCAAGATACACAATTTATCTCTTGCTGAGAGACTCAATATGAACTTAATTTTTTACTAGTTAAGCACAACTGGAAAACATCTGCTCTTTTATAATTTTTATCACCTTTATCAATTTTCTCATCAGGCACCAAACACAAGCATGGACTTGATTTCAACTTCTGACCTAAAAAGGGTCAATGACTGACTTGGCTGCCTCGATGCAAAATAGACTATACAGGTTATTTGTCCTTTTTTTTTTTGCATATGGGAAGTAACAAATCACTGCATGAAGGAACAGAAGAAGTCTGAGCTTCACCCTTTAGCTGTGAGAAACAAATTGTTTTAAGCAGATTAGCAATAATTATGAGCCCAGGAGTTTAGTGTCACTATTTAATCACTTGGGGACTGAATCCACTGAGCTCCATGATGACTCAGTTTATCACTGGCTCATTATTTACCCTGGAGAATGGTGACCACAAAGAGCAATAAACACAACAGAGAAATCCAGCTCATTTAGGCTTCTTTATATCTTCCAGCCAACATTTAAATTGCACTTTTTACAGCAAGAGTCCTTTACTTTCTTCAAAGGCAGAACTTGTCCATGATTCAAAATACAGACAGTCAATAGGAGCCTAAATGGGTAAAAGGACATAAGTGGAGTTTAATTAAATATTTAAATTAAACATATTTGGCAAAGAGTCTGGGGAATGTGATAGTGAGATTTGTCTCAAGGAAAAATGACCAAAAGCATTAAACTGCATATATGTAAAATAAATGAAGGTAGTTTATTAGGAGTAATTTATTGGTAGTTTATTGGTAGTTAAACCAGGAGGATGAGAGATGAGAGGGAAGGGAGCACCTAGAAGGCATCTCATGGAGAGAAAGTCTTTTTAATTCAAATTTCTAAGTATTTAGGGTACTTTGCTAAGCAGGATGGGAAATTAATTAAAAACTGAAAACGGTCATGACGTTTAACTCTATTCAAACTGAAAAAGGGGAGAATGAATCAGACATTCTGGGGGGGGGAAGAAAGAAGAGGGAAAAGTTCAGCTCTGAAGAGGCAAAAATGAAGAGCAAAATTAATGTCTTTCAGCCTCCTGAGTATTTCCAGAGTAGTACAACTCATCAGAGATCTGTCTTTTGGAGTTACTCTTGGTCTCTATCTGCTGGTTTAATCACAGACAAAATAACCTTTCTCTTTTCTTAGCTTTCTGCTTCATTTCCTGATCATCTTCAGCAAGGCAGGGCAGTGAAGAAAGTTAACATGGAACTAGAAATTGGAACATTCTGGGGAAGATTTTCAGAGGGAGAGTAGTACATTTCTCCCTGAAATTAAACTTCTCCCTTCACCATAAGCACTTTTGTCTTCAGTTTTAAGAGTTTTTAACAGGGGTTTTGGATTCGTCTGCTGTCTTAAAATACTTCCTGTGTTTAACATAAACTCTCTAAATACAGTCTGTTGGGTGAAAAGGGGACAGAGATTCTGAAGAATGTTGGTATGACAATGACTTCACATATAACCAGAATTTTATCAAATATATATATGGAAATAGATATTATAAAAGATATGATTTTTCTAAATTATTTAACTTATATTGTGCCCAGCATTGTATTAAATTTAGTATAGCATGAAATTGTAACATAGTTTATATATATATATATATATATAAACCCCCCACAGTATATAATGTTAAACATATTATGAAAATGGACTACCTTCATTAAGAGTTCTCCTGCCCAGGAATATCTGGAATATATTCCATATTTTGGGGGGGAATGGGAGTGCTTTTATCCAACATGGACCATGTTGAAGCCAAAAGAGAGTCAGACATGGACTTCACTGCTCTTGTGGATGTATCTCTTTCCTTCTATCTCCTGGTATTTAACATGGACAATTGGATTACAGATACATTTTTTGCTCCTTAGGACTGGGCTTTGAACTCTGTTTCTAGGAATGGATTGTCTCAGCCTGGGTTTAAACCACGTTAATTAATTCTAGGCAGAGGAGAAAGGCTGTTCTGGAAAGCCCAAATTGCCTGGAAAGGCAGTTCTAAACACCTTAAAAAATCCAGAGGAGGAAGAGCAAGACTCCTTCACATTCTCAGAGTTAATCACGCAGTTTCTGGTGAGGCTGATGGGAAACTCTAATGGTCTCCCTTGTTCTCTCTCACTTCTACCCTGACAAATCAACCCATTGCAGCCAGCAGGACCATTCCACATGAGCAAATAAACACTGACTGCGAGTAAGACCATTCCACATGAGCAAATCAATCCTGACTGGGAGGAAGTGGGACAGAAAAGGCCCTTTAGTGGCTCTGCTAAGAAAGCCATTTAAGCAGTGGTTAGCGAGAGGCCGGGAGAAGTGGGCCAGAAAAATCCCAGATTTCCAGCTAGAAATGTGCCAGACCCTGAGCTCAAAGGTCTGGTAATACTCTCATCACACACACTTAAAAAAAACATCCTGCATTTTTCACGAAACCTTCATTTATTTATAACTGGGCTCGACACCGGAATCCCTTTCCCGAAGTTGGTTTCCCCAAACAGTCCTCTGCAGGTATAGAAAGAGAAATTGTAGGGTAAATATTGAAATATGTTGGTTTTCTGCACTTGTTAATATTTTTTTTACATGTTTGCGTTTAATGTTGTTTTGGAAGAAATAGCCAAAAGAAAACAGACTAACCCTCCCATGTGTGATCAACGAAATTGAGGGTGGAAACGAAAATAATTTGGGAAAACCATGCATTGGATCAAACTTTGGGTTTTGTTCCAAGTTGCAAATACCTAAACAGGAGGAGACACTGAAAAGATGTTTCCTATGGCTGTGTTTGGAGGCCTTAAAGTTCCAATTCTCTCCCTGTTTTGTGAGCTCTCTAGTGCTCCTCATGTTTTATGGGTTAAAAACCAGAAGACATATGGATTCTGTCCCATTTGAGTGGCACGTTAGGTATCTTCAGTAAATGGGGGGTATTCACTGCACTGTCCCATGATATGATTCATTTGAGATACATTGGTTAGAAACCCTCCTTCCTGTCCTGCCTAAAATAACAGCACTGCTCCTGAGAGAAACTATCACCTGGTAGAAAATAGTACCAGAAAGTGAGTTTTCCCCCAAATACCCTGAATATTCTTCCTTTAGGTTGTCCAGTTATTTACCAAATCCTCCAGAAGTTTTGGGTCAGAAGGATTTCTATTTCTGACCTTAAACCCCACAAGAATAGAGTCTATTTTTTTTATTTTTATTTTAAATAAGCCTTGTTTCTTTGGAGCTGCAGTTGGCTTTCCTGAAGAGATATTAACTCCTGGTTGGTTTAATACTGAGAGAGAGAGTTTTCTAGGAAGGAATTTAATATCAAGGTGATTGTCCAAAGTTTGAGGGGAAAAAGAAGGGAATGTTGTACATCCTTTTGGCCACAGGGGAGCCTTCTGGGAAAGCCCAAGAAATGGGAAACCATTGATCCCATCTCTCTGTGATTAATAGCCCAGTGAAGAGCTGCTGAGTTTTGACCATTTGGGTGATCTTTTCATTGAAGATGAACATTCAGCCACGGGCTGGATTTTCCTGCCCCTTTTCTGGTGTTTGTTTTGAAGCCAGTGATCAATTGCACTCCAGTGACAGCCATGGCCAATTCTCATCTCATTTCTGCAGCTGCATTTGCGTTTGGTTTTGCATTGACATTTGCATTTGCAGGGAAATGCAATTGCATTTCTTTCAGTGGCAGTGCCAGGAGAAATCGAGGACTGCAACCCCTGCCTGTAACCCTTGCAAACAATCCATGATGAATAATTCACTGGGAGAGTTCAGGGACTGTTTCATGGGACATGGAATCATCATGAGTAGATTAGACTTTCCCTGAATGTATTCCTGATGAGGCTGAACTTTGGTGATTGTTTCCCTTTGTGGATTAACTGTCAGCAATTAACTGCATGCCTGAGTCTTGATATTTAGCTTTTGAGGGCTGGTAATTTGTGGTGAAAGGTTTTTACTGGAGGCTTCTTCTCCTGCAGGTCTCTGAAGGGATGGGTTGGAAGACGGTGTCAGGAGGAGAAAAGTTTATTGAAGAAATACAGGCCAGAAAGATGTTTGGTTTTTTTTCAGAAGAAAACATTTTCCTCTTAGCCAGAGCAGAACCAGATAACTGTTATGGAAAATAAAGTTGTATTGTACTAAAATGAAGGGAATTCAGCTGGGAATTTGGGCATGGGGAGCAATAAACCTGAGCTGGACCACGTGAGGAGTGGACAGGTTCATCTCTGGCAGCAAAAGGAAATGTTATCTTGCTTGTTCTTAGGCAAAACATTTTAAACATGGCATAAACTGACAGGAAGAACAGAAATCTCTGTAAACTGAGGCAGGCTGGACTCCCATACCCTGATTTGTATTATCGGACCAACCCTGGCTCTGAGTTTATTGAGAATGAACTCAATCCTCACAGCAACATTTCCATGAATTGCTGTTTTAGAATAGCAAAAGTGAAGTGCTGCTGTGACAATATTTACTTTATCCCGGTGTGTTTATGTGTAAATCATGTCTCCCTTTGCTTCTCCTCCTCTCAGTCCTAACAGAAATAGTTATTACAGTCATTACATCACGTTTTATTATCCAGTAGCAACATTTTAAAATTGTATGCCAAAAATAATTTGGTCTTATCTTCCAGCTGGGATTCACATGAATTCTCCTCGACCCGTGTCCAGCTGAATTCTCTGCTGATAATACAGCTTGGGTTTATCAGATACTCTGAAATAACCGTTGCCTTTAAAAGGCTTCCACTGTTGTCTACACCTTTTCTATTCACTGGCTGAAGATTGCATATATTTATTTTCTTCTTGGCTGTACTTTCTCTGATTCTACTCTTTTATTACTTTCCTCGTGTGAGAAAAACTCAGTAGAATTGTTGAAACTCTTCAGGAACAAAAGCCCCAGTGTCTGAAGTGAGGGCTCCTCTTCAGAAGAGTCGTGATCTCTGTCGTCATCTGCTCCATCGTTTTTCCCCGTGGGTGGGTTGATTTTTTCTCCCTTTGTGTTCCCTGACTCACAAAGCACTTGATAAAGTGTGTGGAGAAAGAGAAGTGAGGGCACAGACCAACCATTAAAGTTTTTACTCTGATGAAATCCAAGTTCTTCCCTAAGAAATATGTCCCGAGCCGAGCAGGAGGGTCAGGACCCACATCCACTAAACGTCCCCGTGGAGAGTGGCTTGGAAAGTCTTCCTGTGATCCATGTGGTGTGGGCAGAGCAGCAGTGCTGGGCACTCCACAGGGTCAGGGTGGCTTTAATTCCCCTGCTGGAGATCAATTCTTTTTAGCTCTTTCTTAGCTCACTTAATTTATGTTATGATTTATATCAGCCTGACGATACCATTGGACCACCATCAGTAGGACTTGCTAATCTGGAGAAACTCCCAACTCTATAAAACAATGCAACATTGCAATACAAGATAATATATAAGCATGTATAATACCTCATTCTGTATGAAAATCATACACATTTTTTTTTTAATCTACTGCTTTTCAATTATATACTTATAATATTATTGCCTATCTATGTCCAGATAGGAAGAAAACACAGGGGAATTTCATTAAACTAAAAAGCCAAAAGAAAAAGCCTGTAAGAGAAAAGCTCTGCTATTCAGACTCAAGAAGAAAAGATAGGCAGGAATATTTATAAATTCTTTACAGGCACTAGATAACAGAGTTATTCTGCAGAGACCAAGGGCTAAATGGAGAAAGGTGAAATGAGATGGAAGACACTTTAATTGAATATATGTCTGTCAAAATTCTTCCTCAAATGTTGGATGAAAAATGACTGGCTAAACCTCTTAATTAATCAATTCTGGGACGAAAAAATAGCGTGTCAGGCACAATTTCAGTTTTTGTAATACTTGATGCGTTTGAGTTAATTGTAAATTTATTGCCCAAGAAAACCTGAAAGGCAGATGAACTGGAAATAATCCATGTACGGGAAACAAGAGGTTGCAATTAAATATCCCTTTCTCTTTCTTGGGTATGTACAACACCCACTGAAGCAATAACAATCCCAGAAGGAAAAATGTAATCCATAAAATACCTTCAGATTGTATTAACATTGTGGCTCAAAGGCTTTCTGGAAGTAAATCCATTGCTTTTGATGAAGTCACCTCATAGACAAGTTCAGTTCAGTGTATTTAATTTCCACAGCAAGTATTGAGCTGGGGAAGGGTGTTTAAGCTCATAATTGGCACACCAATGTATGGGAGAGAAGCAAATTTGCTATTAATTAGGAGCTAAATATTGACACATAGCGAGATTAAATTATATCAAAACATTCAATGTAACTTGCTTAATGCACTATTAAGTATCCAAATATTGTGTGTATGGAATTGTAATTATGTGCTTGGATTCTGTACTGATTATCTGGAAAGGAAAAATAAAATCAGGTTTTTCCAAGTGCCAGGACTGGCCTGTCTTTACCCCAGCAGGAGGCAGAGAGAGAATTATCCCAGATTTTGCTCTGTCCTGGTTGATACAATTCCTAGTTCAGAAACATCAACCCTAATAGAATACACTGATTTCAATCCCTGTCTCAGCCTGCTGAGATTCATAAAAAGATGAAAAATATTTTTTAAATGAAAACTTTTTAATATAAAGAAAAACAATAATATAGCTTTTGACATGTGTTTTTGTTAGTTTGGAAGGTTGTTTCATTGTGGTTTGGTTTTTTTTTTAATTTCTTTTCTTTGTTAATTTGTTTTTCATTGTGGGGTTTTTTATGCTGCTCTTTCTTGGTTTTATTTATTTTTTTTTTCTGGGAACACTAATGAGATATTTTAAAGCTTTTTTTTTCCAGGAATCTCATACTTTGGCTCCTGTTCAGAGTGTATTCTGTTCCCAGCAGCTGAGGAGTCATGCCATTAGTGTATAAATATGTATAGGTTGTTGGTATCATTGCATTAAAGCTTAGGTTCTGCCCGTGTAGCTGAAGCAACAAACCCCCTTGTAATTTAAATACATTTTCCCAGGGATAACTGTTAGCCTGGATAGCAAAGTACAACTGTGTTAAAACCTATATATATGCTATTATCACAGCCACAGGTCTGTGTAAATATGTGTCTTGAAATACCTTTTAATAACTACTTTAAAATGCTTCCACTTACAGATGATGATTATGCACGTAAAATAAATAATCCTGCATGCATGGGACGAGGGAAATAATTAGGATAAATAAAATAACTTACACAACAAGGGTAGACATGAGATTATGGCTGGTCCATTAAAGTCTATGAATATCTGCCCATTGACTTCAATTAGCTTTGAATTAGGCACTTAAACAGCAGGAAGCAAATGGAATATTCTATTTGATTATCCTGGTCAATGAGCAATGAAAGCATAAAAATAACCGTCCACAGATCCCAGTGGAATCGGCCTCTCTAAACTCAGCCAAAGAACAGCAACTTTGCACAATGCTATTCTTACTTATTTTTTGCCTGCCCGAAGCATTCTGGGTGTTTGGGGGGTAAAGAAGAACCAGTTTCTGTGTCTGCCATGAATTCAGGGGTACTTTCCTGGTTGCAGAAGAGCAGAGGCCCACGAGAGCAAAATCCTATGGGAAATTTATTCCCAGGAGAGTTTTTTTGAATGATTTTTCACTACAAAGGATTTGTTGTGTGTTCATGAACGGACCCAGCAGCCATTTCCAATGGGAGGGGAGATGTAGAAGTTCCAGACAAACCTTGCAGGGAGTCACAGAGGTGGGGGGTGAGTGACCCCAGAGCTGCCTCGAGAGGGGACCACACAGAACCCAGCCCAAACGATGTTTGATGGGCTGAGCCAGACAGTGGGTAGGGAATAAATGCATCGATTTCCCAGATTTACTCACGGTTGGTCAGTGGTTAATGGAGGGATTCTGAAGCCTTCCAAGCTCTGCAGTCCTGCCATGAATCTCCTCCCTTGCCACCCACAGCCAAGGGGGCCTCTTGTGCAGATCCTTGACCAGGCACTGCAGTGTCAGGGCCAGGGGTTGATTCCAAGGGTGAATTGGACCTTCCTCTGTCCTCCGGGCTCCGTGTTCTGTATTTCTTTGCCTCTCACCCTTTTCTGAAGTGGTTTTGTATTTATTCCTAACTTTACCAAGCACTTTGGACATCCCTGGGTCTGAGAAATATGACCAATTACTTCGTGCCAGTTGCTGCAGGTCTCTAGCAGCAGGGGAAATATTAATTGCTGCAAGCAAACCGTATTTTTTTTTTGGCCTTTTTTAATCCAATGTTGATCCAAAGCATAAATTTTTGGTTATGGTTTAAAGAAATATGGTTTTGGTGCCAACTGGAAGGAGCAATACTGGAGGACCTCCCTGTTCTCCACTGCTGAATATATTGGAGGGTATCAGAAATGGCTCCCAAGGAACTTCTAGAACTAAATAAAAAAGAACCTTGGTTATCATGCACCAAATCGGTGTTAAATCTAATTTCACCAGAGGGAAAGTGTACAAAATGGTAATTAAATTGTAAAAGGAACATGCCTACTAAAATTGAAGATATTGTACAGCTTTTTGACACAATTGCAAGAACAGATGAGACAAGGCATCTTGCTGCATCTCAAATATTAAGTACAAAACACCGAGAACTGGAAACTTTTAAATTAGATTATGCCTGAAAGGATGTAGGGTAGGAAATGACAAGATAATAAGTTCGGGGAGTTTATTATTTTTTGTTATTATTGCTTAGGAAACGAGTAAATTGAAGGGAAGAGGCCAATACAAGGTGAGAGGGCTGCTGGAGGCGAGGAGCTGGAAGGCTCTTCCAGAGCTCAGAGCTGGAGCCCTGGCAGAAAAACCTGGGCAAACAAACACAACTGGGCACTTCTGGCTATCAGTCCTACAAGACACCAGGCACACACTCCCTACCCCTTGTGAAACCCACTGAGGAGGATGGCTGAGCGTGGGGAGGGCTGTGTTGGCCAGAGCAATGAGCTGAGCAGGAGATGCTCTGACCAGAGAGTGTGGAGATAAAGAAGCGTGATGTGAGCTCAGGAATGGCCCAGCAGGGTGAGGGGCAGGGCTGGGCTTTGGGGAAGGCTGGGGCAGCACAGTAAGCAATGCCATGGATGTATTCTCCAATAACAGTTTGCATATCGAGTAGAGCCCCTCACTTAGGTTGCCTGAGGTGTGCCCTGGGCTGGGAGATGCTCCCTGGCAGGCTCTGAGGTGTGCATGGGGGAAATCCCCTGTGCTGTCAATAGCTGTTAACCTGCATTAAAATAATTAGCAATCAGCGCGTACTCCGCTGCCTCGCACACAGGGAGTCTAATTAACTCTCTCCTTCGGATTTATGCAGCCACTAACAAATAAATGGAAAGCCATCCCATGCCCTCCATCATGGGAAGGTGTCTGTCTCTGTTTTGGAGAGGCAGAAACCGGTTCAAACAAGGACAGGCTTTATGTCAGGGGTCTGTCATTGTATCTGTTCCGTTCATCGTGACCTGATCCAACACAACATTATTCCACGTGTTCCTCTGGGCGATGCAGCACAACGACAAAGTGTTAATCTCCATTAAAAATGGAAAAGACACACAGCTGTTTTCACCTGGGGAAGCTGCTGCTGATTCATCTGCAGCCCTCTCTCTGTTACAAATGACCAGAGCACCATCCTTCAGCTGGAATTCCAGCAGCGGGAGCTGGAAAGTAAAATTGCTTCATAAAACGATGAAGTCCAGTGCTCATCTTTTGCTACTTAATAGATCACTAAAGTGAAATAGCACAACTGTCCTGTTCTCTGCAGATGATTGTCAGGGCTTTAGGTGCACTGGGGTTTAGGATCCCGGACATTATTTTATTCTGAAAACACATCAGCATGGTTATGTCTTTCTGTGGTGGGAGGTTTCCAACAGATTCTGTGGTAGTTTGTGCTCATATGTTTGAGGATTTGAGGAGGCCAGTGCCCCCCTGCAGGGAGCACAACCAGGTTACATGTGGGTATTGGAGGCTGAGAATAAGAAAATGTCATTCCTGGCAGAATCCCGGAATGGTTTGCGTTGGAGGGGACCTTAAAGACCACCTCAGTCCAGCTCCTGCCACAGGCAGGGCCACCTTCCACTATCCCGTGTTGCTCCAAGCCCTGTCCAACCTGGCCTTGATTATCACTGTGAAATCAGCTCGAGCAGCGATGCCTCTGTGGAACATAAGAGGGAAAAAATGCCCAAGGTAAAATAATTTAAACTAAGCTTTATTTGGAAAAGCCATGGAGTTCAGTTATAGCCTCCTAATGCTGTCACACAGTGCTGCAAAGGCATCAAATCACAAAGGAATGGTTTCATCTGCCCCTTTTCCCTCACATGGATACTGAAACTTTTCTAATAGCATTGAATTCCTACTCAAACAGCATTTAATAATAGTGCTTTTCACTGAGAAAGTTAATCATCTCTCTATATATT
Organism: Dendrocincla tyrannina; assembly: GCA_035047865.1. Lineage (NCBI taxonomy): Eukaryota > Metazoa > Chordata > Aves > Passeriformes > Dendrocolaptidae > Dendrocincla > Dendrocincla tyrannina. The sequence continues at coordinate 2,923,400 of JAWWMP010000011.1, read as the reverse complement.
AATGTTAATAATGGCCACATGAATAGAAGGGAGGGATAAGGATGAGAGGCAGCTCAAGGAAGATGTTGTAGGTGCTCATGGTTAGACTGAGAGAGAAACATTGACTTATTTTATTGCCTGGGTTTAAGAATCGAGACTTTTCTCATGTTTTTATGTTGGGCACCCCACCTTACACTAGGTAAGGCAATAGAGGCAGCAGCTAAATTCCATGGAAACAGGTAGCCCGTGAGGAATAAAGGATTCCCTGACACACAAAAGAAAACAAGACCATCAACAAGTATGAAAAAAATTAAGGTAAGGGTAAAAATCAAGTCTGGGAACAAAGAAGCCCATAGAAAATAAAAATGGAAGAGCTTTTATTATCTCAGTTGGGAAAGCTTATGATAAATGATGATAAACATTGCCATGAGTAATGTCTGACTGTCTGAAACCCACATAAATTGGTAAAAGTGACATCAAGCACATTGAAGCAATACCATTTTCTTAATCAAAAGAGAAGAAACAAAGCAAACCGGTGAATTTATGTTACAGGCCTGAGCACTGAGACCTCCTCAAGCAGTTATAAATAGGCTGTTTAAACAGGGCAGTTTTGGGGACACGTAATTCCAGCTGACACAAGGAATCGTTGGAGAGGGAACCTGTCTGTGTGCTGCTTGTTAGGGTAACAGCTTGTGAGTGCTCTCAGAAAGAATTCTGCTAAAGCCCCATCTCCTGGAGTTCCAAAGAGCACAGCCGTGGATTTGGGACTGGGACGGGAGCGCCGTCGGTGCTTACAAACAGTGGTAAGTAAATATTAATCCACTGTCACAACAAATTGAAGCGTAAAGAGCCTAAGAAGGAGTAGGAAATAATTCCTTACGCAGACAAAGCATGGGGAATATTTTTTCAAACACAATTTATAAAAGTATGCAGATATAAATAAAAAAATACCCCAGAGCATTGAAACTTGTTTTATAAAGCTTGGTCTTTCAAATGGTGGAAATCTTGTATTTTAACTTGCTCTTGGGGGAAGATAAACATTGTGTTCCGGGCTGTGCCAACACTGAACTGAGCAAATACTCCAGCACTCATTAGCACAGTGAGAACCCAAATGAATAATTAGCTCTGGCACAACACCATGGCTTTTGGTTGGCTGGATGCAGGGACCGAGTCCTGTGGGAACACACCCTACACCTCAGTACAAGAGAGAAACATTCCCAGAGCACTTTGTACTATTATTTAATGGATTACTGGAGCTGTAACATCCTTCAGCATCTACAACTTATGTTTGTAGGTGGATGTGATTTTTGCACTTATTTATAGGAACAAAACACAAGCCATTATAGATTTATAGACCTCTTCCTTAATTTTTGGCTGTGTTACATATTCCCTAACCATACACCTAGCAGAGGGTGCTGTGAAAAAGATTGAATCAATAGAGAACAGTGGTATTAAGAATCATGGACTTTTGATTTTGATTCATTTCACATTTTATTTGTAGTTGTTTTCCTATGGAAATGTTACTGCTGGGAAGAGAGGGATGGGAAAGCCCAGGAAACCCCATGTTGTTAATTTGAACTCTATGTACATTCCTAGCCATAAAAGAATCAAGCAAATGTATTTTATTAATAAACTAATAACTGCATGGGTATTTATTTATTTATTTAAATTTCAGGAAAATTAAAAAGTTATCATTATTCAGAAATGTAGAAAAGAAAACACAGGAGTTTTTCCTCAGAAGCCAGAAAAGATGAGACTGTAAAGTGGAATTGATGTCCTGGCACTTGGGAATGGGCCGGGATGTCCTGGCTGGGATCAGCTGTGGGATCAGGTGTGTTGGGCTTTAAAAGGGGGATGTGGGACAGTGGTCATGGGATATTTGGAGCTGATTAAGCAGATGTTGTGACTCAAAGCCAGAAGGTAAGAAAATGCTGCTGGAGCACAGCAGAGACAAAGGGATTGGAGCATCCTCTGCTAAAGGGGGGGTTATAAGGGAAGGTTAATGGAGATAAAACTTTATTCTGAGACACAGGGCTATGAGGGAAGGCAGAGGGTTATTCTCATGGCTCTGAAAAGCTGCCAGAGAATGAAAACACAGCCTCAGCCAGTTCTTCAAAGCCTGTGTTTTGTATCTTTTCATATTTACTACAAACCCTGCTTCAAACTTCTGCTTTCTTCCTCAGTTGCAGCTATTCTCAGTGGGAATGGCTGAGCTGATCCTTCTGCTTTACTTTTCCATGCTGCTAATTTCCAGGGAGTTGAAACCCATAAACTGACAAATAAGTTCTTAATAATGACCAGCTGGACCATATGAGATATGTTGTTTTGAAGATAAATTTGGCTGAGCAGTGAGTGGGCAGAGTTACCAGGAGGTGTGAGTTATCAGACTTTAACAAACACTTGATGCATCCCATGGAAAATTTTTGGCACACACAACCCAAATTAGCAGAGGACTAACCTGTCTCCTGAAATCAGGCTGAATGGAGCAGTGGAGCCTGGGAGGGGTCCCAGGAGACGCAGCAGGCTGGAGTTTAAACTTGGGCATTTCATGACTTGTCTAGGAGTGGGAGGAAATGTCAGCTTGTTGAATTTCTAATGATATTAAAATAGAGAATTCATGCCCCCAAAACAGGAGCTTGATATAAGAGAGCCAAGGAGATCAGGCACATGGGGAGAAGGCAAAATCGCACCCTTGTGGTGTAACCAGTTTCCTGCACGCTTGGAATGGATGGCAGGAATCTGAGCAGAGAAACCTGACCTGCAGTGCCAAGTGGTTTAGGAAAATAATCCCAGTGTTACCCCAAAGTTCCCGTTCACAAAGGACATACGAGCAGTGAGGAAAGGGGGGAACATTTTCTGTCTAAGAGCATCAGCCTCAGCTGCAACTTGGTGTGCTGGGAATTTCCTTGGTATATCAAGAAAGGAGGGGGTCTGGGGTTGTCCAGAGTTCAGGAGAAAAGGATCTGGAAAACCTCTGGAAAAACAAAAGGAGATAAATTTCTTCATCTGCTTTTCTGTGTTGTAAAAAAGGCCACAGATGAGGTTGAACTCCAGGGTTTCTGGTCCTCACCATTGCCCAGGAGTATCCTGCATCCCCCAGCCCCCGAACAGCAGAAATCAGTCATGTTTGTGCTTCCCTGATGGCCAAGAACTTGTGATCATGGGTCAAATGCCTTTGAAAGAGCAGAGAAACAGATTTTATGGGTTTTTCCCAACTATACACCTTTTAATCCAGCTGCTGAAATGAGCTTTTATTTTCCTTATCAAGGCTCCTCATGACTGTAATGACAGCAAGAGAAACAGGAGAAACATAAAAAGCTTAGGGATAGGAGAATCTTATAAAAACATTTGGAGAGTTGCTTGCTGATCCCTGTGCCAACAATTGGTGTCTGAAATGGAGCTAATTAACATTCTCATTATGATAACCACCTTCAACATTTCCCTTTATTTTTTTCCAGGCTCTTTCCTTAACTGTCTGTCTCGGAGATAAGAAAATGAATATCAGTGTATCAGCCCAGATACATTTCAGGGGAAGAATGGCAGGAATTAATTGTGGCCTATCTGAGGAGAGTACAATTAGGGAGCCTTCATGATGAGACTAAATCTCCAGATTATTGGATGAGATATCCTCATTTCTGGCTGCTCTGAAAGCCTAATATTCCATTCACTTTCCAGCATGCACTTAGGAATAATCATCACTGGGAGGGAGGAAGGGGAGGAAAGTACCTGGAAATGGTCTGAGACAAAGCAATCACTTCACAGAAGCTTTTTTGCAAAGTTAAAATATATTTTTGCTTCCCTGTAAATGTTCCTTTTATTGCTACAGTGCAATATTTGTTGTAATTTATTTCAAAATTGGTGTCTTTTTTGCACCCCTCGTTTTTTTTCTTTCTCTGCTGTCTGGGCTTGTGAATCAACAGTGTGATGGCTCTGAAAGGATGGTTGTAATAAATGATACAGCCTGATTTTGTTTTATTGCAAACTCATTTGTGCAGCATTAGCCGAGCTTTGACATGTTGATGGCTTGTCATGGATTTTGTAAAGAATTCAGGGGGAAGGAAATCAAAAAAGGCAGTTGCAGGTTTGATTAATGCTTTCCAAAAATAAAAATGAACTCAGAGTTCCAAAATGTCTTTGATTCTCCAGAACTGAATGAATTGTGTTCCCTGCCCTCTGGAGATCAGGAGTGTAATTAATGAAGAGAGTATTAAAATATTTCACTATTTAAAATTTGGGAAGAGGAGTGAGAGCAAAGAGAATAGTGCCAGGCAGACTTTTCACTCGTGTTAAAGAATGGCAACACAAGTTAAGAGGAGTCAGTCAGAGTGTCCTTTCCCTTCCTAATCAATTCTGGACTTACCTTTGGAAAAACTCCTCAACCATCCCAGCCATGGTACCTGGGATGGGTCTCCAGGATCTCTGGAGCACAAGGTGATAAATTCCTCTGTCCAATCCAGTCATGGCCTTCAATGGAAAACAATTTCCACTCTTTCCTGAGAACACACACTGGTCTGAGTTACTTCTATCCTTAATAAAAGGGCTTCCTTTGCTCTCTCTTCATCCTGTGGATTATTTATCTGCTGCCTAATAATTCATCAAAGCTGGAAAGTGGCAGGGCTGATGATGGGGAGCACTCTAGTTTTGGAGGCTTTTTGTTGTGATGTTTAGTTTTTAATTAAACATTCTCAAAGAAATTTTAAATCGAATTCTTCTGGGTCTGTATCAGAGAAAAGGCCTTATAGTTGTCTCTACCCTCTGTGTCATACTTTATACTCTTTCTTTGTCTTTCCCCCCGTGTTCAGACCTTAAATTTGAGGGTGACTTGAGTTGTTTTATGTACTTTTGTCAGGCTGCTCCGTGGCTGAGCACTGCCTACAATATTTGGTTCTGGATGAAATGATTTTGAAATAAATCAGGCTCTTGAAATAACAATTTCTCTGTTATGACTTGGAGTAATTGGTAGCAGCTTTGCGCAGTAACAGGTGAATATTGCAAGACATGTGGGGACTGTTAGGAAAAATTTCAATTCATTCATTAAATATATTTTTTTTTATTTCATATGAACTAAAGGAAATATGTTAACAGTGCTGGTGGATAATCCACCCCAGCAAAGGGGCAGCTCCTGAGATCCCCAGCCCTGCAAACAGCACCCGTGGAAAATATCTGCTGCCTTTCTTCATTTACCTCATGCACGTAATGACCACGGGGAAAAAAGCAAATTAAATTCAGATTCTGTAAGCAGCCCCTAAATTTTACATGATCCAATGGGAACTGTGACTCTGAGGCCTCGGTGAGCCAGAAAGAAAAGCTTGAGTGTTTTTTGTCCTTTCCTAACCCACTTCTCTTCCAGCCCTCTCCGAGTGTTGCCAAGCCCTTGAGAGCTTCTGTCCCGAGGAGTTCTCGTTGAGAGAATCCCATTAATCCCATCAAGGAAGGGAAATGACAGGGATGAATTGTGATTATCCACAGCAAGGATCCCAGGAGCTCCAGAGTGCTGATCACCGGGGTGATCAATAAGCCAATTATTGGAAGGAGCAAACACTGCCTAGGTCCAAATAACAAATTTCAGGGACTCAAGGTCTGCTCACGAGCTGAAGATGAAGCTACCTTTGACAAATTATTATTTTTCCATTTCTGATAATAAGCATTTTCATTTTAGGCTTCATGAGGTTATTATTTTTTATTCCTGAACTATAATAAAGTATTTCTGTGTTAAGAATTTTGGGAGAATTAATTCATTCATAATGCAAGAAGAAAGGAAAAAAATTACTTGCTTTTGAGTTTGAGAATTAATTTCTGATTTCTGGTTGCAGCATAATTATTCTTCTACTTTCCAAACTTTTTTCTAATCCCTGAGAGAGGGGGAAAACCTTTCCATGTGTCCTTGTTCCACGGTGTTCTCCCCATGGATCTTGTGGTGGAGGTAGCAAAGCCAATGTTGCCACAAACATGGAGTTTGATTTATTCTTCATTTTCAACCCCCAAGGGGTATCTTTCTATGGCTTTTACAGTGCAGCAAATCTTCCTTTCTTCCCCCCCATCCCTCCAAGAAGTTAAAACATTCTAGAAGGGAATAGTGGCTCCACCTGGCTACCCAGGAGTTGGGAGGAGAGGCAGCTGAGAGTGTTTTGAGGTGCTTCCAAGGATGCTGGTGGTGTCACAGAGAAGGTGACAGAGCAGTGATTTGTGTCCAGAGAGAAACACCTTCCCTGGTGCTGCTTGGGAGGGTCTTAAAACAAAAGCTCTTCACTCGAGGGCAGTGAAGGGTTGTTTTCATCTCAGTTTTGTTTTATGCTCTTCTTTGATCTAACATGAAAATCATTACAATTTATGAGACAAGGCAGCAGACAAGACCCCGAGGAGTCCTTTGTGATGGAACGCTCCATCCAATTCATTATTTTGTGACTCTCTCCCCTCCAACAGCTTTACTGAAAGATCAAGTTAGTCAAAACTACGGTGTTTTTTTGGCTCTGCTGAAATCTGCCGTGTTACACGCTCAGTGAGCATCCACAGCTCTTGTTCCAGTCACTGACAGCACCTGTCATTTGCCTTTTTATGTTTTAAAAGCTGCTGGTGGCAGCATAATCAAAGATGTGGAGTAAAAATATATATCCCAGAGCAGTGGCCTGTGAAACCAGCCTGGTTGTATTTTAGCAAAGTCTCGGTGTGTCATAACCTGAATTTTTGTGTGTGTTTTTTTTTCTTGTTTATCAACACTTTATTGCACAATCTGGTATCGGGAGAGTTAGTAAAAGAAGTGCTGTTAAGGCAGAAAATGGAAATAAAACTCTCTTCCTTGGGGATTTTTTTTTTAATAGAAAGAAAGAGGACTAATTGTTGAACCCATTGAGTATTAGAGCCAAATCAAGAGCTGACCACTGCTTTCAAGTCTTTAGCAAAATTCTGCTGTTCAGGGGCTTATGATTTGGTTGTAAATTCTCAGTAGTTATAAAAGTGCTGTGATTTAAGGCTTGGGGCTTCCTCCACAGCAGAAAATCACAGCTCTCATTTTAATCTGGGGAAATAATTCCTTTGCTTCTTCGACCCTCTGCCCTGCAAATTAAAATAAGCAATGTTATTTTTGATATGTGAAGCTAAAAGCTTGATATTTCATTCTTAAATTTTTATTTATTTTATTTTATGTATAAGAAACTGGAAGACTTGAGGATGGAGTGTGGCCCTGCCTTTGGAAGGAAACGCATCTTTTAGGGGAAATCTGCAGAGAATCAAGAGAAAGGCTGATGGTTTGTCCCATTGGGAGTGGTCACCAGCAGGAAATGCTGGATTAAACCCATAAAAGCCTGTTGTTTGCTGTGCTAACACCATTAAGCCACCTCTCACACATGGATTGTGTCCCAGACTACTTTTGGCTTCTTTCAGCTGAGGCTGATGCACTTTTAAGAAAGAAATCTTTGATAATCAAATAGTTTCATGCAATGCAGCAAGACTGCAGTTTGCTGTACGCCTTTTGTGAGCAGCAGCCTCCAGGAATTAAATGGCATGGAGTGTCTGAAAGCTGTAAATGGTTGGGTTTTTTTCCCCCTCAGTTGTCACCAGGTCTTTGGACAGCAACATGCCCTGTGTTTTTATAACCAAAGTAGATTCTATGATGGGATTTTGCTGGCAGATCTATTCCTTTCCTTCAAAGGGTTTCTTTTATTCTTCTGGCCAGGTGCAATGATGAGGTGCATGTGCTGAACCTCTGCAGGATTCAGTGGGTTTCCTCTGCTGTGGCTTTCACAAATCAAATGCTAGAAGAGGGATATAATTCTGTTGTGCTCTCCTTCAAGACTTAAAATGTATTACAAGGTGTTTTTAAATTGCTTTTTATGTGTATTTTCTAAATTCATCTGCTTTAGAAGGTGTGGGTGGAGGACAGTGCTGGTTCTCAGGGCGTTAGAAGAAGCTGCTGCCTCCCAATCCCAGTATCATCCCTTGCTCTGAGTCAACAAACTCTGTATGTCCCAAACCCAGTCTGGATTTCCATGCATTGAGGCTCTGTATGTTTTATTCATTGGCTTATTTACTTGGCTCTTTCAGGGGAAAATGAAACCCCCAAACCAGAATTACCCAAAGAATTCCTACACTCAGCCATTTGGGAAACACAGAACTTCAGGGATGCAGAGCATGATAAACCTAATGGGGTCCAAAGCAGGATTTTTCAGTCTATGCCAACATGTTTTGATCCACAGGAGAACAGGTAACTTTGCAAGAAATTCCTGATTTGCATGATATAGGTTTAAAAATTCCTTCTCATGCAAGTCCAGCCTCCTGGGGCTGGGGGGAGGTGTCTGCTCCCCTCGCTGACACTCTTGGAGATGTTAATTTTTGCCCCTTTATGCAGTAGTTGGGATTTGTGAATCTTTTGCAACGTTCAGGAGGGCCTAGAGAATATTTCTAGGAAAAAAAAAAAAAAGAAGGAAAAGTAGGTTAGACTTGAAAGTTGTAGAATATTCACAAAGGCTCTGAAAGATGCAAGCACCTGCATAATTCTAAACTGGCAGGAGATGTAAGGATTTTGTCCTGTTTAACAGAACTAGTTGGAAAATAACTTGGGTTACACTAAATGTGAGTAAAAATAAGGATAAGAATAAAAACCCAGTGGTATCTCATTAAAAGCAAAGCCAACAATATCCTTTATTCATAATCTCCTTAGACCTTTATTTTTTTCTGTAGTTAGTGCTAGTTTTTAATGATTATATTTTATGTAAAAAGTGCATGTGGAAATCTCAATAGGATAAGTTGTGTTTACAAGGACCGTTTCCAGGGCTTTGTGGTTGCTGAGTTTGTACTCCTTGGGATAGAGAGAGAAGCTGAGAGGAGAAAAAGCCAAATTTATTTTAAATTAAGACTTGTAGTTGTACTCCAGTTTTTCTGAGCCTTTCTCTTCTTATTTCATGCTAAATGCTTTCAAAGATAAACAGTGGGATCACAGCATTTATTAGGATTATCAGAAAAACTTAAATTTAGCCTAATTCTTTTGACCTGGTGGAAGGTTCATCAGTGGTGGTGTTGGGAAAAAATATTGTAGAGGGGTTGAGAGATTTGGGGAAATGCAACTCATGGCATGTTAATGAATATATATTATTTCCTCTGCCAAATTTAAATGATCTGCCTCATCCCATATGGGAATATTTAGTTTGAAAACAATCATACGACAACTTTTTTAATGTCTTTGGTTTAGCAAGTGCAATCAAGATGGTATTGGGGGAAAACCAAAAAGATAGAAATGCAAAGCATGCATTTTAAAAACTTGAATTAATTCCTCTACCTACATTTTTTCCCCTTAATTTTGGAGGTAGGAGCCCCCTACGGAGAACCATTAAATACGAATAAGACTAAAGAAAGGTGAAGTTAGTATGAAATAATTCTGACGGTTCTCCTTGAAAAATGTCAGTCTCTTAAAACATCCCTATTTATAAGGGTGGAATAGTGGTGAGCTGAAGGTCCTCATTCCAAAATGCAAGCAGAGCTTGCCAGAGGTGGATTTTGCCTTCCCTTAGAGGTGAGTGGGGCTCCCAGGTGCTCCCTGCTGAGGTGCACACTTTTGCCAACTCCTGGGGAGTGAGGAGAAACACTAATTTGCCCTGAGATAGTCCTTACATCTTCAGAGCAGTGAATAATTGATGAAAGCCCTATTCTCAACTCTCCAAGGGACTACAATTGTTTGAAGGGAAGAAACTCTTGGGTTTAAGGCTGGTCGTAGAAATGCAGGAAGAAGCAATAAATTAAGATAAGTGAAGGGAGTGCCCGTGCAGGGAGCAGGAGCTGAAGGGCAAAGCTGCCCTGGGAGCACGTGAGGCAGATGTGAAGATCCAGGCTGGGGTGCTGATGTGCTGTGGAGGCATCTTGGGTGCGAGGAAGAATTCTCTGATCAACCCCCATAACTTGGTGGCAAATGCTTCTTTGAATGGCTAAGCCCTCCTTGCCATTGCAGGTCCTTGTGGAATGGAGCAATGCTCAGGTGAAAATGAACCCCACAATGACTGTCCTCTTGCTGCTGTTTCGTTTAGAAAGAGCCATTCTCTGTTCTGGGTTCATCTTATTCCTTTATCCTGTGCTGAAGATAAATCAGTCCTACCAAAGCATGTGTGGTTTATATACAAAGGGTTGTAAACCAAGTCTGAGAGGGAGAAAGTAAAATTTCATCCTTACAACTTCCATCTCAAGGGAAGGGGCACTTGGGTTACTAGAGGTGCCTGAGAGTCTGTGGTAGAAGTTTCTTTCCAGGCAGAATGAAAAGTATAAATTATATCCCTTTGCATGCTTTGTAATACTACAGGTATTATCACTCTTTGGTGGAAGCTTCTGATCAATAATCCAAGTAGCATATGCTCCTCTGGATAGAATAATCCTTCCCTGGGCACCAGCATCAGTAAGAGCATTTGAAATGTGTTGCTTTCCACCACATGCTCCCTTAATAGCAAAAAGAGAGAAATATTTAAAACATAATGCTTAAAACCCAAGATCCTCACTCCTTAATTTGGCAGTTTGCAAACCATGGCATTTGGGAGAATCTGGCACCACAATTGTCAGAGCATCTCTGTGAGCACAGGAATGGCAAACCAAGTCCCTGGCAGCAGCAGCAGGCACAGCTGTGGGTGCCCCCTCCTTCCCTCCCTACCAGGGAGGGCTTTTTTAGCCTGAACTGTTTGTGGGATGAGAGAGGGGGGATGTGAGATTAGAGCTGTCTTATAAAAAAAGACCTTGAAATGCAGTTAATGCTTGGGCAAAATAATTCTTCATGAGCTTGGCAGCCCCTCTTAGAACAAAATAAAAATCAGCAACCTGCCATCTGGAAATAACTTGTAGTAACGGAGGGGTGTGAATGACAAAGGAATGAAATGTATAAAAAATAATTGTTTCTGCATGAAAAATTGAGCTTTGCCCACACCCAGCTCACCAAGGGGGCTGCTCACAGCCTGGGCCCTACAGAAGGAGTTTAATGACACAGCCCTGGTTTTGGGGTTTTGTTTTCTACATTAAGTGTAGGAAGAAGAACAAGGAAGATTAAGAATGTCCCAGTTGTGTGTGGACTTTTTAAAGTTCCTGCGAATTGTGGTCAGTTTATTAGAGGGTCTTCATTCATGCGGAAGGACTGGAGCATCTCTGGGAGCAGGAAAGGCTGAGGGAGCTGGGGCTGTTCAGGGGACACTGAGAGGGGACCTCCCCATGTGTGTCAGTGCCTGCAGGGAGGGGACCAGCCATGGCACAAGAGCAGTAGACATTGAAATGGGCTGCCCAGGGAGGTGGTGGAGTCACCACCCCTGGAGGGGTTTGAGAAGAGACTGGATGTGGCACTCAGTGCCATGGTCTAGTAGGTGAGGTGGGGTTGGGTCAAAGCTTGGACTCGATGATCTCAGAGGTCTTTCTCCAACCTCACTGATTCTGTGATGGGCAGGAACTGATGCCCAGGAAGTTCCACCTGAACACGAGGAAGGACTTGGAACAGACTGCCCAAAAAAGGCTGTCTGGACACAGTTCTGTGCCTTGTGCTCTGGGATGGCCCTGCTGGAGCAGATGACCCACCATGGTCCCTTCCAACCTGACCCATGCAGTGAACTCCTGAATCAAAAGGTTTTATTCAGCCTAACAATTCACCCATTTTTAAGGTGGGTTCACCTGGGCTTCCCAAACCATCCTTGCTCTGTTGCAGGTCTTTAAAAGAGAGTCCAAATGAAAGGAGACCCAACTGAACTAAGGTGAGGTTGCTTATGGCTGCACGAGCAGTTGATGTGCATTCTGCTGCTAATTATAAAGTTTCTTTTAATGCCATTTATGTGCATATCTTTTGGTGTATTATACAGCTTGCAAATTCTTAGCAGCCTTTTGGAAACTGTTATACATTATTGCTTCCTTAAAATCATAACACTTAAATCAGGTCACCCAGCTGTTCAGCATCTGATAACAAGATTAGAAGGATTGACTGTGCTCTCTGTAAGACTGCAAATACCTATTAATCTGGGGGCCTTTGGAAGTTAATCAAAATGATATTTTTCTTCTGAGAATGTTCTAAACAGCTGAAAACACATTCATAATTTGCAACGGGTATTTTAGGCTCTAAGGTACATTATTCTTTTTGAATACTGATCTCTTCAGCTCTTGCTGTAATTATTCTAACTCCACACAGTAGATAGTTAATACTCCAAGTTTCTGCTATTTAGTATGTTGGAGTTGTCCCCGTTTTCATTAATTCCATCAATCAAACTTAACTCTCCTCCACCTCTAAGAAGTAATTATAATTATTTTTATGACCATATATATGCTAATGAAAGAACTATTTCATGACATTTTAATTAATTCTCAAAATGCTTATGGACTCAACACTGACATTGTCTTGGAATGAGCAGTGCAAGGGGAAAAAGGCAAATTATAAAGCTATGGCTAATTGGAATAAAGCAGGAAATACTGGCAAACACAACTGGAGCCCTCTTAGTTTGGTAACTCATTTAGCTTCTAATTCTCCCTTGTGTACTTATAAATGTAAATGTTTTGATGTCGAGGCAGTGGAAATCTACATTTTGTGCAAACTTTGGCACGTGGATACTTTTCAAAATGTTGACTTTTCCACATCTTCTCTCTCCTTGGTCTTTTGTTTGTTTCGTGAATTTGTTGGTTCGCTCTGGCTCCCATCCTCTGCCTTCATGGAAAAATAAACAAGGCACGAAACTCTGAAAATGACAAAACACTTTTATGGAAACACAGAAAACATGCAATCAATAGAAACAACTCTGACTTCCAAAGGCTGGAGAGAGAGGTGTCCCTGCCTGTGGTGGGGCTGTTGGAAAGAGATGGTCTCTGAGGTCCATCCCAACCCAAGCCATGGTTTGATTCTATGAAATTAAAGAAAAGGCTGCTCTTCTATCCCTTCCCAAGGGCACTGACTCTGAGCCAGCCTGGGAAGTGTCTCCAACCCTCCATGTCCCTCCCTTCCATCCCACCCTGCGATGCCAAAGCACCTGCTGACTTGAGCCCGTCCTTTGACTCACATTTCAACTCTTCAGACCTTTTTCCTTTCCCACTTAGGCCTGACCTCCCCTTTTCTGCTCCGAATTCCTGCAGTCTCCTCTGACACATCCGTGGCTGAGGCAGCGGAGCTGTCTGAGCCCCAGGGAACTTCAGAGCGCGGGGCTTTGACAAATATTTGCTTTCTAAGAGCCAACAAGGGCGAACATTAAAGATGTGAAATGTGCGCCGGCACTGGCACAAGCAGTTTGCAAGTGAAGAATCTGGCAGAACTAACAATGTCATTTCTTTTTCTCCTCATCGTTAGCAATTCCTTTGTCAGCACAGGTTGTGCTCGCTGGCTCTTTCCTGTCAAAACGGTGGTAGGGAAAAGTGCTTGGAGTTGAAGCATTTGTGGGACACTGTAGTTCTTGTTCTTAGGCAGGAAAAAAACCCTAAAAGTGATGGCTAATGTTAGGGTTTGGAGAAGGGCAGGGAAAATGCAAAGGTTTGTTCCTGCAGGGCAGTTGTAGGGGTTGGATTCTGACCGGGGCGCATCTGGTGGAGCCTGTTCTGGATCTTTCTCTGACATATTCAGTATATGTTTCTTCAGCCAAATCATGAAAAAAAGCAAAATAGAATAAGTGAAAATATACTGTTGGAAGTTTACAGATTCCAGGCACAAGAACTTTTGCTTTGGGGTTGTTGTTTGTTTGGGTTTTTTTTGCATTAAATTATTGTGGCAATAATGAGATATTTCATTTCTGTGCTTTTGATATCCTTCCTAAGTTTTCTCCAATCCCCTCTGCAAAAGTGTTGGAGAAACTCAGGTGGAAATCAACTGGTTTTGAAGCAGATATGGTTGGTACAGTGGCTGGTTTTCACTTTCTACAACTAAAACCTTTTTCTTTTCATTTTCTAAGGACAATTAATTCTGTGGAGTTCAATATTTTTCCTTTTGAATCACTGTGGGGATAAACACTGGTTTTGCTCTAGTTCTCAACAGCTGCTGCTTTTATTAAAAGAACCAGGAAAAAAAAAATCCTGCTGTTTTTATTGACTGATACTTGGGGTGGTTTTTGGGAAGGCAGTAGAGAACAAATCAGCAGCAGGTTTTCAGGTGGAGGTTTTGTGGGGGACTACCTTTCATCACGCGGGTCGTGTTTAAGCAGAAGGCAAATTTCCAGTGCTTCGATCCAAGGCTGTGTCAAACCAAATCAGAGTTTTGTGGTTGTGGCAATGCAGACCCTGGAAATTCAGATCAGTGAAGAAATGACTGCTCAGATACAAAAATTGTGTGTAAAGAACCCACAAACAACCCTTTTCCCTTTTTCACCAACACTGATCTAAACCAGGTTATATTTTAAATACATGAAATTCTGCAAAATCTGTGGTATTAAAAACATAAATGAAAGTTTTAATGCAAGGAAACAAATTACTTCTAATGTATCATAGGAACTTCTGCTTCCTGAGAGTCGAACTACACGTAGATGTGATTGAGACTTTGGAAAAAAAGAGACAGTCCTATCCAAACAGATGATTTTTAATGGCTGTGAATGGCAGAGCAGTTCACACCTTGAAGAATTATGCAAATTTCTGTCTAAATTTGCTACTGCTGTGTATAAAATACACAGTATACAAAGTACACCATCAGTGCATGTAAAACCACTTTGGAAACCTATTAGAAAATACAAAGGTTAAGCAGGTACAATAAAAAACATCCCAGTGATAGCAGAGTAATTGGTGCCAAAACTGCAGGGATATGTGCACAGGATTATAATGAAATTTCCCCCACTTGCAATGCAGGTGGCCAATGCTGCAGGAACTGCTCAGACTCATAAACACACAACTGTTTGCAGCTAGAAAAATCTGCCCCTATAAAGCTAATTGTGTATTCAAAACTTTGGGCACTAAGCATGTGAATAAATTGGTATTTTTCTGGCATGTTTTGATCCCTCAGTCTGTTAAATGCTGAGAGTGCTCTGGAAGGTCTCTCAGAGCTTAATTTCCTTGTGCTGTGCTTTACTGGAGTTGGGTTTGAGTTTCAGGGACCTGTGTCCTGGTGGAAGAAGTTCCAGGTGTGTATTTAAACATCCCTTTCCCACCCACTCCAGCCTGTGGTTTTACAGGAGCAAACAATGCCAAGAGTTGAAGTCAATAGAATTGTTTCCAGAGGTGAGTTGCAGGGTGGAATGAGGCTACTCTTAATGCCATCCCTGTGACCTGACCCTGCAGTCCCAAGGCATGAAGCAACATTTATGCTTGAATTTTCACCAGCTCTCATTGCTAAAATATTTTTCTTTCTATTTGCCTTCTCCATTTCTTTATAATGTTATGGAGAAAAAAAAAACCCACCTTCTTTTTCTTTGTGATATTTTCTAGATAACTTCTTTTGTATTGTTTTCTTCTTTTTAATAAAGAAAAACTGTCACTGAAAATATTTCTATAGGAAAGGACTGTTTATATTCAGAAGAAAAGCTTTTTTAAAATTAGCCTTTCTTGGTTGCTTATAAATCTTTATCATTGCTAAATTCCAACGATCAAATAAGAACAGTTAAAACAGTTCAAGAAAAAAAAATGGCTCTCCAGCAACCTCAGTAGCTTTAATGATCTGGGAAAAGACCAAACAAATAAGCATAATTATCATAAAAAAGCTATTACATAGCTGGTCTCATTTGAATTGTTTATGGGATAAAAATTAAAGTACTGGAAACCATGCGAGGTTTCCTTTGCTTTCAGAGACTGTCCTTTCCCACTGAGCTCGTTGGAGCCATTAAGGCTCTTCCCCTCGGATAATGAAATCCAGAGTGGGTTTTATTTCAGGAAAATGTCTCGGTTTGCTGATTTCCTGTCTCTGCCCCAGCCCAGCTGACAATCCCCAGTGCTCCTGCCCGAGTTTTGGGGGGACCTGTGTCCATCTCCACATATTCCTCATCCCCAAATCTCTGAAAGTCTCTGCTAATAAGGTGGTTTGGATTTTGGATGGGAATAACATGGACTCAGTTCCCTATTTGCCATGTAAACGATAATCCTGGCTGAAAGAAGAAGTAAAATCTGGAATTAATTTGTTTCAGTTTAATGCTCTGCTCAGAGCAAGGCTTTGCTGTTTAACCTGTGGGTGTCCTTAAGGCTTTTCCCCAAACTTTGCCCTGTAAGTGTTTCTGTGCTACCCATAAGGAGCAAAATACCTCTTAAATTCTCTCTTTGTACTCTAATACATACAGGGATTAACCAATTTCCCTTTTCCCAGGACTTCCATGCTAAGCATGCAACAAACAGCTCACAGGGCAGGGGAGCTTATAACGAGGAGATATTTAAGGTTTGGGTGTTTTCAGTGTGGAAAACGTTTTAAAGTTGGTTTCTCTTGTTTGTGTTTTGTTGTTGTTGGGTTTTTTAAGTTTTCTTAAAAAGTATAAACCTTAGGGAAGCCTCTAAAGCAAAGAAGTTGTGCCAGTCTTTATTCCTGCTGCACATTTGCTGCCACAGACAGACACACACACAGCTTTAAGGACAGGTTTCTTTCTGCCAGAGTGATTGATTTGCCCTATAAATCAGTTCCCACATAAAATTCACAAGGAACTAGTGACAGGTCATGAAGCAATGAACTGATGGTGAGAATTTGCTTCCTTGCTTGTATTTCTCCCCCTTTTATTCTAGTTTTAACTATTCTCATGCCTCCCTTGAAAGACTGCGCTTCATTTTAATCTCCAAGTGTATTTGAATTTGGGCTGAAGGAGCCAAAGGGAAGCAAAGAGGGAACAAAAGCCAGGCAATGCTTGTAGGCTGGTGCTTTTTATTGCCTCTGGTATAAATAAAAGCACTTGCTGTGGGTTTCCTGGCTGCAGGTTTTATGCAGAATTTATTGTGGACAAAGCCCTAGATGGATGCACTAACGAAGTAACATTTGCTGCTCCTAAATTTAGGGGGGGGAAATCAATAATTGCTGCATTGTATCCGTGGATTAAAGAGGACTCAAGGAAAAACATGAACTGCAGCTGTAAGTAAGAATATATGGCATGTATATTGATTTATTGTATGGTTAAAGGTATGAGAAATGTTATTATCACTTATGTTCTTGTCACTTTTTAACAGAACTCGATGGATTCAGTAACCAGGAGCCCAACACACCTGCCCAAACCTCGTTCAAACACCTTGCAGGACACTAAGCTGTGAGGAACCTCTAACTCCCTCCACACAGGTTTTGTAGGAAACACACAATTTAGGAGTGTTGGTGGCCAGAAAAGCGAATTTTGAAAGTGATGTCAGCTAATGATTATAAAACACAGAGGAAATTGTTTCACGAAACAAAATGGAAATGGGTTTTGGTATTCTGGCAAAAACACATTATCACCTTGGAGGGGTTAAATGTTCTGTTTTCTTAATGAATATTTGTCATCAATGGCTTTGAAATTTGCCATAATTTGGTGTGCTGAGGTGTGGGTACCTAAAGTCCAGTAAAACCAGGGACTGGGCTGTTGTATCCTGCAAGGGAGGTGCATTCCTAGAGATCCACCTTCCAGTCCTGATGATGATGATGGTTTGAGGGTCTGTCTGCTCTTTCTCTGTGACTGTTCCTTTGTATCTCTCCCATCCTGAGAACGATTTCATCCTTTTCTCCCTAATTAATTCCAAGAAGTGCAGCAGAATGAGGGAAGTATCTGGGGGAGGAGGCAGCTCCGTGGAGGAAGGAGGGTGCTGGATTATTATTAGCAAAAGACCTGCAGAGACAACTCCTGTTCGAGGACGGTCGGTGACATTACGAACAGACCCGGCATGACAAATCACTTGAAGGCTGAGAAAAATGAATCCAAAAAAATCTGACATCCTGCAAGGATGTCACCGACTGTCAGGGACACACATGTGGGTTTTCTCTTTTCTTCACTCTTGCCAAAAGGCCGTTTGGGAACCGGGTTCCATTTGCACCAGGCTCTGTATGAAAGATAATCCCTCTGCTTGAAGGATTTGCAATATAAATAGACAAGATAAGGTCTGGTGGCTTCCAGATCCCACGTGGCAGAAGATGTTGAGGGATTGTGGTTTGTCAGATTCTCTGGGTGAAGTGAGCAGGGTTTCAAGTGGAGAGAAGTGAGAAAGG
>JAWWMP010000011.1:2880304-2905281 GCA_035047865.1 Dendrocincla tyrannina | reverse complement strand
GTGAGAAAGGGCACGAGGAATGTGACAGGGTGAGAGGAGAGGGGGAAAGGCGTGAGACAAGGCGAGGATGTGCGTTCTCACTTGGGGTGGGAGGGCTTTGGGAAGAAGCATGAGCAGAAATAGGGAGCTGAGAGAGGTTTCTGTGTAGTCTGTTACCATCACAGCGATGGCAAGGTGGCTTGGCAGCAGCAGCCAGAGCTGCCTGCAAGAAGAGGGGGAGATAGATTTTATTGAACCTCAGAGGAAGCAGAGGAGAAAGGAACAGTAACAGTGGGAAATTAACATTTTGCTTTCTTTGGTCTTTGTGTCTCTACCCACAGCAACACATCTTATTGTTATATCCTTGTCTCCCTGGCAGATTTCACTGCCTTGACAGAGAGATTAGATTTTTTTTCCCCTTGTTATTTTGTTTTAAAGAGTTTCATCTCTAAACCAAAAATTACTTTGAGTTCAAACTTTAGGTGAGTGTTGCTATTTTGGCTCTCAGGGTGGGGAGCTGAGAGGACAAAGTGCTGCAGTTGGAGATGGGAAGTGTCTCCCGTGGCAGCTTTCCAGCCTCTCCAAATTGATGGAGGGTTATGGTTCTGTGGCTGCATTAAGGGCAGGAAGGAGATGCTCCCTTTGATTTTTCTTCTGTGATTCCCTCAAATAATACTGTGTCTTGTATTGTGTGGGATACACTTGGACACACATCCTGCAAATACATGGAACGGGCATTACTGGAGAGGGAAACAATGGAAAAGGTTAAATGAAGAAAAGGGTGACTTTGAATCAGGTCTGGTTCTAGCAGGAGTTGCACGGCATAGCCATGAGCTACAAGGCCACTGAAGATCTCTGTTAAATGCAGGCACCCTGCAATCTAAAACTGGTTTTATTTTTTTTTCCCTTCTCCTTCTTTAAAAGAAGAAACCAAAAGACCTGATTTTGGTAAAGATGCTTCATCTTATTGCCTGATATAATTTGCTCTGTTAGTCCTCAAGGTTGCTCACGATGCAAAATAATGTATTTGGGCTCAAGCTGGAATTTAGTGGTGCATTTTGTGTCTGAGATGAGAATTCTGTGCATTTGGATTTATCTTTGAGGTTGTTTTTTAAACTTGTGCCAGATACATCTGAAGTGCCAGCTCAGCAAAGTTCTGATTGCCTCACTAAACCAAAGAACTGGGTCATAACAAGAATCATCCTTTGCATAGCAATGAATAAATAGGAAAGAAAAATATTTTAAAAAAAATTTGACTTGAGAGGTTTGAACTGGTGAAAATATGAAATCCAAAAAAAAGTCAAGAAGTCTCCAAAAATGTGAACTGTGCTCCTGGATTTTGGGCAAACATCCTGGAAGCTAAAAGTGCCTCGTGAGTTATGTTCTTGTTCTTAGCTGAGCTTCTGGCTGATAACTTTTCTTTTTTAGTGAAAACACCCTTTTCTGGAAGTGAAGGGAGCTTTGCAATCATTTGCCAGGGATTGATATTCCAGCTCTTCACACCAGAGATGTTCAGGGTTGCATAATGTCTGACAGCAACTTCCTTATCTTCAAGACATGGAGAGATGGGGGTTAGTGATTATGGGAGATAAATATAGGCAGTAATGATTAGTGAAAGTGATTGATAAATGGGGTGGGGAATGGGAACAAATCTGAGACACAGAAAGGCAGAAACAAATGCTTAAATTTAGAGTTCTGTCCTCAAAAAGTCCCTGCCTGTCGAATATGTAGAAATAAATGATGCAAATCTTGGCATGGGATGTTTCCCACAGAGGTGGTTTGAGGGCCAGTGCTGTCACTTGGGTGCAGCCAGACAGAACTGTTTGAGGGAGCTGAGTCTTTATTTTAGATCAGTAACAGTTTAAAGTCAACAATTTACACGGGGCACTCAATAATTTGGTCTCCCTTTCTTGACATGAGTGACAGAAGTTCCGTGGATTTCCATGGAGCTGCATTTTATCCACATGCTCCTGGTCCCTTTTCCCCCTATTCTTTTGGCTGATGTTTTAGGAAATGCATAAATATTCCTTTTTTTTAGCCTTAAAACTTTCCTTTTCATAAGTATTATAAAACCAATATGAAGATAAATTGGCCTCTCTCATCAGGCTGCTCATTTTCATTCCTAATTTCCCATATTTATTAATTAGTCTACACCTGCCTGTCATTTTTTTTGGTGTGTGTAGACTAAAAGCTTTATTTATTTGGATCATTAAATCACTCTGGTTGGAAAAGACCTCAGACCAACAAGTCTTAACTCAGCCCTGCCAGGTCCACCACTAAACCAGGTCCCAAAGCACCACATCTACAGGGGTTTTGGGTGATTCCAGGGATGGTGATTCCACCACTGCCCTGGACAGCAGCTGGCACAGTTGATTCCTTTTCCTAGAAAAAATATAATTTAAAAAAAAAAATAATAACAAAAAAGATGGACGGATGAATTTTTCATTAAGGCTTTTGATTTGGAAATAACTAATGAGTTAAAATAGTGCAATCCTTTATCACAGTTGTTCTTTTTCTGTCATTATTTTAGAGAAGAAAAGCAACTGAAAGGTCAGAAAAATTTCACATGTCCTAAGATGGTACTGGATGGGTCCTGTGGTTCTTTTTCGAGGTACAATATTTAAATGTCAGGTGTTCCCAGGAGAAATAAATTATTCATTGTCATTAGAAAACATAATTTTAAAACCCCTCATTTATTGGTGCCTAAGCAGCGTATTCGGTGAGAATGTTTCTTCTTTTGTACAATAGCTGTGTACTTTGAGATAATGTTCTAATTAACCTAATTGCAGCTATTGTATTGAACTGTAGGTTGAGATCCAAAGTGTCATGGCAACTGGCAGAAAAGCTCTGCGAGCCTCTGCTTTCTCAGGATAGTCTCAAAAACATCTTTTTATTATAGGAAATAAGGAGGTAAATCTTCTTAACAAGATAAAGCTTGAACCAAGAAAGAATTTCCCCCTTTGCACTTGATGGTAAAGCATAAATTAAGCATTTCTGCTTCAGTTTAATTAGCATAAGCCATCATAATAATGCAGCCCATAAGTGTTTGCTTTTCCTGTCTAGAGCAAGCCTCGTGTGCTCAAGGGATTTACTGTAAATCATTGAATATTAATTTCTGGGATTTTATTGAAGAACATTTTACCCAGTCAGCTTAGGAGGGAGAACAATCATTTTCTTTCCTTTGCAGGAAAGATCTTATTTAATACTCTGATATCAACTAAAAGAAACTCCATGAAGTGCTGCTCCACTTTTATGATCTTGTTAAACTCCGGAGGCTTCTGGGAGTGGGAATTTCAGAAAATAGGAAGAATGTCTTTGAAATATGCCTGACTCAAATGTCTGATGGTATTATGTGTCTGTTCACTGCAGCTCGTGTGATGTCTCATTAACAGTTGTGATGCTAATTAGAAAGCTACTTCTCGCTTTAATTCATAGAAATGGATGATTCCATTCAGGCTGAGTAATGATGGCAAAACAGCCATAAATTCAGAAGCGAGCTTGGCATGACTAAAGATCCCAGTTCAAATCTAATAAATGTTATAAGTTTAAAATATAATGGGTTGGAGTTGATTTGCACATTGGTGCTCTGGCATAGGAATATATATTATATAATCAAAGCAAAGATTTCTGTACGTGCTATTTCCCTTTCTATTAGACAAGGTTTCTAATTTCACAGCTCATCCTCCACAGCTGGGTTGTGCTGTTTGCTTTTGATTTGGTTTGTTGGTTTTTTGTTTGTTTGTCCCTTTATTTTCTTCCTGAGAAATAAAGTTCATCTGTGCTGGACTCCATTTCAACTGACTCCTTATGGCTTTATGGAGAGCTCATCATAATGTCCCATCCAATTAAAATATGGCACGAGCTTTCTTCTACTCTGTCATTAACTGCTTTGGGGAACAAATATTTATGAGGTCCATTTGGTTTCCACATGTTTTTCTGGGAAATGGGGCAGCTGGGAAAAACTTCCTGCCAGGACTCCTCGTGATGTCCAGGAAGGATTCCCTTCTGCTCCTCATCACAGCCCTGAAGGCACAAGGGGCTTGACCTTAACTGCTGAGTGGAATTTTCTGCTTCCAAACATCCCCTTCCCATGTATTCCACTTCCCAATGTATCCAAAATCCTTCTTTCCACAGAGAAAAGCCTTCACACTGACCTTAACCCGCGAGCTTGCATTGAGCAACTGCAAAATACAGACCTGAAAAAGAAATGGCAAAATCCGGAATCTTTTCTTCCCTCCCCTAAAACCCAGCCCAAAATGGCAACTTCTGGGAGAAGTTAGCACTGATTTTGGATTCCTAGGAAACACAAGATGGTAAAACTACAAGTGGAATTCTGGAAACATTATTCATTCCATAAGCAGGAGGAGGCAGTGCCTGTTTTTGTGGTAGATTTTGGTAAAGTAAGGATCAAATAATTATATTGCGTTTTCACAAGGCAGTTGGTAATGGCATTTCATATCCAACCATTTGATGTGCTGGAACAACACTTGCATAAACGAGTTGGAAACTCGAATTTCCACCTCTGCCATCGGGACACACAAATGTAACTGGTCTGTGGAGTTTTGTAGTCGTAAACTTTTATATTTGCAAAGGCAAAGCTGGCCAGGAGGCAAATCCAAGGGCAGTAGGAGTGCAGAAGTGGTGACCAGAGCCCCACACTGCCTGGTTGACTGCACTTAATTTCCTTGGTGAGACTTTAGGCAGTTAAAGCAAATCCCAGCCCGAAAAGTCACTGTTGGAATTCTGGAACGCTGGTTCTGGCTTTTATGAGCTCTCGTATAAATCCGAACGAATCCACCATGGATAAAATGAATTGCAGTCTCCAAAGTTCTCCCATTTTGCTTTAAATTGAACTGGTACCTATTTCTGAACTTTTTTTTCCTCTCGTACCTAAGTGAAAATGTTTTCTCTAAACAGTTGTAAGTGCTTAAAAGAATACGTCATTTTATACCCCTAAAACCCCTTTCTATCAGGAGAAGAATATAAGAGGTCCACAGAGATTAAGGATTCAATTTAAAAGTAATCAAATACTCATTTTTCTTATGAATATTTAGACCGGTGACTTAGACACCTGGAGCTGATTCTGGGCTTATTTAGCTGGAGTCAAGGACCATCATTTTCTCTGTCTCTGCTCCTACACAGGACTTTTTTTCCTGCTCTGTCTGCCCAGTATAATCCAGAAACATCTTCATGAGCAGAACCAAAGGCCTCTGATCCAAGAGGAAAATCACATTTTCTGACCAGCAAAAGATCCAAAACTCAGCACCATCCTCGAGGCTGATGTTGCAGTTTGGCACATATGAAGCCCCTCTGAGCTTGTTCCACTTTGCAGCTGGAGCTTTTCCTTCCTTTCACCCTGAGACGTGTTTTTTAAGGAACAACAAATGGCACGATGTGTCCGGGTGAAATTGCAGATGTATTTCTTTAATGCAATGGAAACCTTGTTTAAAATCCCCAATTCTTTGCCAGTGGGGGTCACTGGCTCTCCAGTTCCTCTGCATGTGGGGAAGGATTGCACTGTCTCCAGCTGCTGGGAGCTCTTTTCTTCCTACCAAATGTCAAGAGCTGTTTCGCTGATTCTTCCCCGCCGTGTCATCCCTCCTCATTAATTCTCCCAATGACAATGACATCTTTCCCAGACACATTTCCCCTGAGCTTATTTATTTCTTCCTCTGCCTCGCCTTGAGGAACGTGATAAACATCAAGAGAGTGCAGAAGGTTCCTCATGTTTGTTGAGGTTTCTTGGTAGGGTTGTGTAGGTCTGGCCAAAGCAGATATAAACCTCTTTGTTATTATTATTATTATTTTTAAATAAAGCCATTTTTCTTGAACATACATTTACTTTTATAATAAATGAATAAAATTATTTTGCTAGAATGAAATTCTTTTATTCTTTCAGGCTATCCAGTGTGCTCTCTAAAGAGCACATCCAACAGCTTTGACTCAATGCTGTGGAGCTGCCTCTGATCCTTCAGGAAAGTGCCTGATGTTGACTTAGAGTTCAAGTGACAAAAACCCTTTAATACTCCCAAATTCCCCTGCCCCAAATTGGTTTCAGCTTCTTGGAGAGTTTTGTAGAAATATTTTCCTGAGATTTTTCCACAGGATTTATGTTAGGGTGAACGTTTCTTCTCTTTCTCGATCTCCTCCTGTGATTATTTCTACCGTTATGAGAGTTTCTGCTGCTGCTGGTTTTAATCTTTTCTATTGCTCTGTTCCCTCTCCCAGGAAACGTGCTTATTCTCTGGCCTGTTGTTCCCTCACTTACTCACCTTTCTTTGAATAAACATTTCCTTTTCACTTCTTCTTTCATGAGATTGTTATTGTGAGAGTAACACACGCTATAAAGCAAGAAAATAAAAACTAATGCGTGCTCAATCTTCCTCAAAGGCCAGGAAGGATCCAATGCAAGCTGATGGGAGCTGGCTGGATAATGTACCTGTCTGGAAAATCCTGGCCACAGGCAAGTTTATTATCTGTTAAGAAGCAGAAGGATGAGTCAGATCCTTTCCACCACACAGAAAGATTCCTTCTGCTAACCCCAAGACCACAGGAAGAAAAGCATCCAGGAAAAGGAAAAAAACACTCAGAAGCATCTCAAATCTTATCTTGGAGTACGTGAGTCAGAGACAACAAAAGCTCTGAAGAGAGAGAATGATTTGTACTAGACGGGAAATAATTCAGGGTAATGAAACATCAAAAAATGAAGGAGATACAGACTTTGGGATATTTGAATAGATGCTTTTAAAAGAAATAAAATGCATGTAGTACAAGGAAAGGTTATGAATATAATTAGGAGGAAGCAGTTGGAAGAACAAAGAGAGACTGGTTAAAGGAAAATATGAGAAAACATGAAAATAAGTACCTAGAGGTGATCCATGCAGGGGTTTATCCCACGTTCTTACCCCCTCTGTCAGCACTAGAAATCCTGCCAAGTCTTCAGAAATCTATTTAAATAATTATTCACTTAAAATGTGAACTCCTAAGAAAGGTGTTGGTTTGCACATGTGTTTAAATCAGAGGATATGGTTTAATAGAGATGGTTGGACCTGATCTTAAAGATCTTTTCCAGCCTTTAAGATCCTCCAGTTTGAGGGTGTTGGAGGGGCTCAGGTGCCACGGACTCTCCCAGAGATCCTCTGGGAAGCTTTTGTTTGGCATTTGGTAAATGAGAGCTCATCTGTTTGGTATCAACCTCCCTGCACCTCTTAATTGACATCACAGCCTCAGGCCTTGAAGCTGCACATTATCCAAACTTATCTATTGCTTCCTCCAAAGCATTAATTCATATTTCTCACACAGGTGTTTTTGTCTCCCTTAAAATAAATAGTGTGGCTTGTATTTGTATTTTCAGCCTGCAAGGAAAATAGCCCGATGCTGGAAAGTGCTGCTGCAAGGACTGGGAAGGCTCTACAAAGTCTCTCTTGCTTGTGAAAGAAGAAGGGAAATCAAAGTTCTGAGTAGTACAGATCAGCTTTAAAAGGGAATTCGTGATGCTTCTGCTTTCAGATGAGGTTGTCCTAAACAGAGACCCAAGATTCAAACCCCATTCCCAATCCTGCTCTTCAGTATGGAATTAAGTGCTGCTTTACGGGAAAAAACAACCAACCAAATAAATAGAATTTTTCCATTCATTTTTCCCAA
The DNA here is from genome assembly GCA_035047865.1 of Dendrocincla tyrannina. Classification (NCBI taxonomy): domain Eukaryota; kingdom Metazoa; phylum Chordata; class Aves; order Passeriformes; family Dendrocolaptidae; genus Dendrocincla; species Dendrocincla tyrannina. The sequence goes on along the minus strand of JAWWMP010000011.1, from coordinate 2,897,658 downwards.
GATGGCTGTGAAAAAAATACACATTTATGATTATAAGGGTGCTACATTACTTGGATAGAGCTAGTTTTATTTCTCTTATTCGAGGAAGCACAACCTGCTTCAGTTCTTGCATTTGTCTTGCAAAAAATTAGAAGAGAAGATCAGCATTTTCATCATTCTGCCCAAAACACAGCCTGAGTCCTGTCTGACCAGTCTACAAGAAAGGTTTTAAAGTCAAAGAGCCTTCAAGGACATCCAGAAATTACCTTCATGTCATTAGAAGTGTTTACCTGGTTTCCAGCTCATTCACAGTCACTGCAATTCAAAGCCAGTCATTCCATGAAGGGTCAGCAGGAAAAGATTTCCTTCTCTAGGACCTTGAAATGTTTTATTCTGGTCCATTCCAGGAGACATTCTGTGGAAATCTAAGATTTTTCTTAAAGAATTGAAAAAATCCAACTGCAAGACCACAAATACACATAAACCCCCCAAATTCCCTTGCATTTATGTTGTCAAAGGTCAACCTCTTCTGTTCAGCAAGATAATTCAATCTCATTTTGTATTCTGCATCTATTTTCCATTTACCAATATTTACAAATTAGTACCTATTTGTGGGAAAAAGAAAAAAAAGCCTTGAAATTGGGCTGGTCTGTGAGTACTTCAGCAGAGCAGTCAAGGGCATCCTCATGACACTCTGAAATGGGCCTTTATCCACAGAAATTTGCCCCAACCAGCATTTTGGGGTGAAATTTCCAGAAATTGCTGCAATTTTCCAGCACTGGGTGCAATCCCTCAGATTCACAAGGAAGGTTTGCATCCACCTGCAGCTCTTGTGGGTGCAGTCCTAATGTCACATTTACTAAGTAAATTTAATATAATCTTCACATTTGGAGGAAAGGAGGGAGATTTTCCTGCCTTTTAAACAACAGGGGAAGGCGAGGAACAGCAAACTCTTAGGACTATGAAGTGCTGAGACACACAATGAGAAGAGGTGTCTAAAAACTTAATTGAGCCATGACGTGCTGTCACCAGCAGCTTAAATGCAATCCCCTAATGACATTTGCTATAAACCATGTCAAAGAGAAAAAGAGGTGTGAGCTGACACGTGGAGGGGCTGAGAATTCCCTGCTGCTGCTGGATTCTCCTGCAGAGGCAAAACCAGTGACAGGACCATGAACTGCAGCACGATTGCCCTGTAATTACGTGGAAGGAGTAAAGGATCAGGGCACCACCAGGTGGAACTGGGAATTCTGCTGAAGGAGACCAAGATTCAGGCACAGCAGCAGAAGGGGTGGGTTGTCTCTGGTGCCAGATTTTTGTGAGGTTGCTGTGAGACAAAGCAGCCAGTTCTTATTTCCCCCCCCGTTTTTCCCCTCTCTGTGTCACATCTCACACAGGTTTTTACTCCTGGGGAACTGGGAAGCGCTTTGGTGGTGCTTTTCCTAACACAACTTAAGCCACTGCAGGGAGGACTTTGTGTCATTGTCACCAGGAGTAGCTTCGTGCTTTTCCCCTGGCTGTCACACTCCAGCCTAAGTTTCAGTTTAATAGACCACACATTATTTTAGGAGAGCTCTGTCTGGTTTATTTTAGTGCCATCAACACAGTCAAACAAGTGCTGACTCCTCAGCTCAGGATCCCGGGATAAAAAGTGTTTCTTCTCTCCCACAGCTTTCATCTTGCACGAGTTTCATTTCAAACAAATCTGAACAGAGATAGGAAAAAAAACCCAAAAAAACCCCAAAATATCATCCATCTGCTTCAAATGCTTCAAGGTTTGGACATGAGGCATTGAGTAACTCCTACTGTTTATTAATAGATAGTAGCAAATGGAATTTGTTAAATAACTTCGAACAACAGTCTTAGGGAAAAATTAGCATTTCTTTCATCAAATGCATTTTCCATTATTTACCAGCTCATAGAGTTGATTTTAATAAGCTGAAAGTAAATAAATCTAACAGCAAATAGTTCACCCTAAATTCTGTATTGAATGCAGCAGACCCTTACTAATTCACATTTTGCTAATCCTCACACTTGCCAACACACAAGAGCCTCTCCCTTCACCTCCTGTCTCTTTGCAAAGATTTAATATCATAATGTTTCAGTGACTTCTCAGACTGTTGGAATCTCATTATTTATACAGCATAAATAATTAAACTAGACCCTCTTTTTTCAAATTAAATGAGCCATATCTTTCTGAACTGGTTACCTTAGTTATAAATGGTGCCAGGAGCTGATCATCTCTCACACGCAATTAGAGTGTTCACTGACCTCCTGCACTGAGGCTTCAGAATTAGGCAAGTCACCCAAGAAGGGACAGCTGGATGGGATTCAACATGGGCACGATGGACAGGAGTGCTTATGCATTATTCCCCCTCCCTGTTTCCTTGGAAGCCAAAAGTCACCCTGTTTTGGTGAATGTGTGTCCAGGTGGTTGTGCTGCTCACTCAGTAAATTCAGTGTCACACCCTGGGGCTGCTCTCACAGGTCTGCACCCAGAGGCACTGCTGGAAACCTCAGATTTATCAGGAAGAAGATGCTTTTCCCTTGCTCTTACTTCCCAGTTCTTAGTCCATCATTTAACAGAGAGGCTGAGATGGAGAATAGTTCCAATAGGTCCCTGTGATTATTGGTGGTTTAGGTAATTTGCTAAAAAAATGGTTTTAATTTATCATTAATGCCATTTCCATGCTTGTTTTGAAATATTAAAGAACACCTATCCATTATAGAAAAGCCCTTTGGCCAAAGGGCAGTGCCCTCCTACACAGGGAGGGTTTTTATTTATGCAAGGCAAGTTTGAAAATCGAGATGCATGGCTTGTTTTAGACCTCACCGAGTAATATTTGTTCTGAGTTACCTGAATAAATCTCTGCCTAATCCCTCAGTGATGACAGAATTTCTCAGCTCTAAGCTCCGTGGGTTAACACCCGGCATTTGGAAATCCTGATCAGCCACACACACACTTGGAGGGGCAGAACCAAACAATAAGCCAGGCTTGGGGAGGCTGCTAAAGAAATAAACCACACTTGGGCTGGTTGTTTGGTCAGCTGAAAACAAACGAGGTTTGCTTGATGCTTTAACCTGCACCACAGAGAAAAGATCCACAGCAAACCCATCGCTTGGATCATGTGTTGAGGCACAGGGATGTAGATTAAGGTCTAAATCCAATGTTCAGGCACAAAAAGAGACTTTTCTGCTGGAGGAAGGCTACATACCTTGCTTTTTTAATTAATTAATTAAAAAAAAGGAGTGAGAAGAACCCATTTTTTCTTGTCTTAAGTAATTACTTTCTTGCATGGTGGTCAGCAGGGCACATTCTGCTGACAAGAAAGCAACAATAAAACCAAGCTCACAAAACTCAAACACAGTGGCTGCTGCTTTTAGAGGTCAGGCAAAAAAGCCCCCAACCCTCTCCTGTTCTCTCTTGCAGGAGGTTCATTGCACTCAGTCAGGCAGACACCGGCACATTGAAAATTCCAGGGAAGAAAAACCCAGACTGAGGTTTGATTAACCAATTCTTGGGCTTCACAGCAATAGCTGCACACCTGAGGAAGCAGGGAAAGAAAAATCAGTTTATCAGAAGTGTAGAAACTGTAGCAAATTGAAAGAGCATAAGGAAAAAAAACTGAAACCAAACAAACCCCCAAATCCTATTACTGTTTATTTTTTTTAATAAAAATAAGATTAAGCTTGAAAATGCATAAATTTACACTTATTGAGAAGTGGGAAAACATGCTAAGGAGCAAACAGGGTATGAGAAAAAGATTGCCAGGCTACCTTCTAGTTTTAGAAATAATATCGACGTTAAATGTATAAAACAATTCAAGAATGAATGGGTTTGTTACCTTCGATTCATTTCAGTACCCTCAGAGGATACCAAAAGGCACCCAAAATAGAGCAACACAATTATTCTGGGAGATCAGGTTGTTCTGGCCACCTTTGCCTCCTGGATAGTCAACTTAAACCCAAGAAATAAATCAGCAAAATGGGCCGTTTGGAATTTCAAGGTCCCCAGTGAAAGAGAGCAAGTTTTAACAGCAGGCTTTGTATCAATCTTTAGGTTTAAGGAGATTGTCAGTTATAAGGGCTGGAAAGCTCTTGGTTTTCTCCAGGTATCCTTTACAACAACAAAGGATCTACTTCTTTTTTACAACAACTTTCCATCACTCGTTTATAGCCACTTTTTATTCAATTGTTTGGTCACTGAAAGCAAAAATATTTTCTCTTTGCAGTTCCATGGCAGCTCTTGTTTATCCCTTCTGGTCTTTTATTTTAAAATAAACCTGCAAATCTCTAATTAAAAAAAAAAAAGTCCAAATGCGTGATTAATTATAAATCAAGGGTATTTGGAAAGCAGGGAAGAAAATAAACAGCTGTGGTAAAGTGAACAGATGGGATTACAAACTGAATTGCCATCATTAGCATTATGAGTCTGATAATTAGTTATTAGAATAACAATACTTATTTAATATTAATATGAGATAACACAAGTGTTATTATAGGGACAGAAGAAGAAAATGAACTTGGAAGGTTTTAGTTAAACACAATTGGAGTTGGACTTCCTGCTAGTATGTGGGATTGACTTGCAAGGCTCTTGTGGAGAGAATTCTGATTTTGAGCCCTGCCCCTGCACCATCTCAGATCTCTTGTGTTTTCTCTGTAGCAATGCATGATTTTCTGGTTTATTTGATGAGCCTAAAGCTGGGTTTATGGTGGGATTTGGGCTTTAAAAACTCACTGCATGTATAAAGCAGTAGATATTTAGAATTCAGTGTATGTTGAAGGCTGGCTCTGAAAAAGAATGTAAGCAAGTGGAATGGCCTTTTATTATTGGAAAGGACATTGATCTCCTTAATTCCCAATAAATGTAATGGAGATGAGCGTCTTTAAATGATAAATAACACCAGAATACAGGGTACAACAGTGTTTCCCCCCAGTTCTTCTAATAAATTATGGTTTATAGGGGTGTAAGGTCTGGTACACAGCTATGATACATAGGACTGAGCAAATTTAAGTCAATCAGGGAATTATGAGGAGCTGTCAAGTTACATGAAGCAAAAACTGAGCCTAAACATCGATATAATTATAGAAAACTGAAGTCAGTAACAAGACTTGTTGTTATTTTTTTCTCTTAACTTTGGGTGGTTTTGCTTGGATTAGAGAACTCGAGAATCTAATTGAAACAATTGTATAGTTAGTTCCATTTAATGGCTCTTATACAGTCAAATATACATTAAGAAGAAAAATGCTAATTGCTGAAGTGCTGAATATACTGTACAGGCAACATTTAATTGCCAAAGGATATCATTTTGAATGCCTGCAATTTCCCTGCCTTCCCCAAATGAACCTACCAACAAAATAACACCCAGTGTAAGCAAAACTGAAGTTCAAAGATCTAATTTCTAATTCAGGGAGGCATTAAACATATGCTTAACTTTGACCAAATGTGTAAAGCTATTAACTTCCAGGACCATAAAGAAGTGCTTAAAGTTAAATGGGTACTTAGGTTATTATTCACCCAGGGTTGCCTTCTTGAGTCTTCCTCCCCTACCACTATTAGCACTTTCTTTAGCAGCTGGTCCCATTGATTACCAAAAAACCACCCCCAAACCCCCCTGTTACTGACCATTAAAAGATGGCAGAACCTCATTCTCATCTGCACACATGGATTTAATGTTATAGTTATACTTTTTTTTCCCCCATGAGCAGAGAAAAACAGGGGTGAGTTATTTGCTCTGCCTGATCACGGCAGGTAGGCAGATACCTGAGTATTTGTGCCTGTAGTGAAGTGTGGGTGCAGATGAGAAGCTCCCTTTAAAAATCAGGACTTGTGTTTTTGGACATGTAGGAAGGCCAAGCAGGAATCTGACAGAACACAGTGCAGAGCAAAATTGCTTTATTTCTTTTTTTCAGGAGAGTAAACAGAAGGGAAATCCAGCCTTAAAAGGACAATTTTCAGTCCTAAAATTTTCCCTATACACATGGATTGAGGAGAGCAACAGTAAACTTAAATTTCATACAGAAAGACCTAGAACAGCTCATAATGGTTAATAAATGGCCTGCTGACCTAAACCAGCCTCAAAAGAATAGAGCAGAAAACATGCTTGTTATTTTCACTTATTCTTTACTAATTGAAGGAGGTGAAAGTTTATTTGAGTTAATTATTTACTCTCTACATGTCTCAAACTTGAATTTTGACTTCCCCCACCCCACAGACTAAACTCTTCCCCTTGACTTTCACTTGTTTCACACAAGCCCAGAATCAATTCCAGCTTATCAGTATCAGCCAAACCATGTCTTATCAGGGGAACTGAAAGATCCAGATAAAGTAGCAATTTTAGCAAGTTTTGAGACACGTAGCTATTTTAGGCAAGCACACTCTATTGCCATTAAGTTATTCTTGAGCCCTTGGGACTTTTAGTTAAAAATTCCCCCTGGAGGCATTAGTTATGTAGGGCTGCCCTTCTTCTTCTCCAAAGCAAACCATGCCCCAGCCATAGGACCTCCTAACACCCAAACCTCCTCTGTGAAAATATGTGCCCTCCCTCCCTCCCTTGAAAATAAAGATATTGCCTGGATTTCATGGAGTTTTCTCTAATTCTTTCAGTGAGTGTGCTTCAGTGTGTTCCTGGAGAATAGGTACACAAAGATGGAAAGGAGGATAAGAGGTTCAAAAGATGGAAATAGAGGGTTTAAATGTAAAATGTGTTGAATTTTGTGTCCCATACATTGCTCTGCTGGGATTTATTGCTAATTACTGAAGTATCACCATGAAATCTCCAAGCCCATAGAAAAAGTCAGTAGAGATGTGATTTCCTTGATTCTTTCCCCTCTCTCTCTCACTCAGCTTTAGTTGCCAGCTGGCCCTTCCTCCTTGTTTTTTTTGCAATGAACAAAGTGTTTAAAAATCCCAAACCAAACAAAACAAAGAGGCAGTGCCATAAAAATGCGCATCAAAGCGAGAGGGTTGGGAAGAACATCTGTCCTGCTCAGCCTGGTGCTCCCACGTCCATCTGCAACCTCAACCATCTGCCCCGGGGAAAGAACTGCAGGAAAAAACCCTGCAGGGACAAGGGGACACTGCTGGGTTGGTGGAGGAGAAACACCCTGAATTCCCAGCACAGACAACAGGTTTGGAATGTCATCACATCCCAGAGAGGGAAGATTTCCCTTCCAGACCAGCCCAGGGAATTTTCTATCCGTTGTAGGGTGAGCAAACTTCCCTCATCCTCAGTCACACACCACACACTGATACAAGCTGAGATTATCAGGAGCAGTTAGAAGGTTCTACAGGATGAAAATCCTTCCAAAGAAGTTTCTTTGAAGAGGAAAAAACCAACCTGTCCACCTGAAACTTGGAGCAAATTGGGCAAGTCCTGCAATCAAACTATAATGGCACTCCAATAATTTTCCCTGTCCTTTGCCTGTCTAAACTCCAGCGAAACCTGTAGCCAAGGCTGAAACCTGACAGAATACATAACTTTTTGTAATATAAGACTAAATACCTTTTTGGAGCCCAGGAAAATCTGCATATTAAGCCCAGGATAATCCGCTTGGATGTCTGGCAAACCAGCCTAAATTCAAGTCTTTTACCCATTTTGGAAAAGGCTTCTGGAAAGATTAGAAAAAACACATTTTGCCTCAAACAAATCCTGGTATGGATTGGCTAGTTATCTGGAAATATGCCTTGCACTTGAACCCTCCTGTGAAGTATTTGGGACTATTTATTTTCCTTGAAGTCTTTATTAGAGCCAACCTGTAAGGTTTTAACAGAATTGACTTTAACTGGAATTTATTGGCCATTCTGCCCCTACACAAACACTTTTTAATTTCAAAGAACTTGTTTTTTCACAATCAGGTTTTAGCCCAACTGCTTTTTTTTGCTTAGTGAAAACCCCTTGCAATGCACTTGTACTTCTCACTTAAGGAGAAGTTATTCACGTGAGGAATGGCAGTAGGTCTGAGTCCATAATCCTAAATAAAAGGTTAATTCTTGCAACAAATTATAGAGTGGCTGTTTGGTTAGTTTTGCTTTGCTAAAAGCCATTTCCAGAGATGTATTTACTTGGAGCGAGACTTACTCCCCAAGAGGTACTTTTCTTTTATTGGAAGTTTGCTTTAAATAAGAGTGAGACGTGAATATTTGGAAGGCGGCGCATGTTTTGGAGACATTTCTCTTGCAGGTTGGAGATGATTCACAGGAAAGAAATCTTTTGATGCCTCTCCAGAATACAAAATGCCAGGTCCTTCCGTGGTGCAAATGAAAGGAGCTGCATTTCCTTCAGCACACATGTCGAGCAGCAGGCTGGCTTATGTTTGCTTTTGTAGATATCTTTCACCCAACTGGCTCTGTTTGGAACAGCCTTTGCTCAAAAAATAGCAGCTGCAATGCCTGACACTGGGCAGAGAAAACTTAGGAATTACAGAGATGTGAGTAGGAAAAGTGACGATGTTTGAGTTGAGTGCATGAGTGGGGTCTTTATATAAATGTGGATGGTCTTAGAGAGACGGTCTCAGACCATAAACTGCTTTCCTTCAGTGACGTTCACTTTTTAATGCTTTTGTTGGGACAGACACTATTTTGCTGGCATGCATTGTCACACTTTTGTAATACAGGTTTTATGTGATCCAGGTGCTAAACCCATGATTTGAATATTGGGACATTTATTATTAATATATGCTGTCATTTGCTACCTGACAAAGTAATGCTAACTCATGAATAAAGTATCCTGGCAAGATACCACAGAAATAATAACTAATTGCTGGGTGAAAAGAGCTTAAAAATGAGTACGAAGTAACAACATGCCATTAAGCACGTATTCTGGTCCTTACAGACAGCAGTAAATGAAATATTAAATAAATAAAAGCGTAAGAAAAAGAAGTATTCCAATTCCAGATGGAAGGGAAGCCACGAACCCCTCGGAATCTCTACAGCAAGGGGTTTGCCAAAGCTTACAATAAACAAATGGGCTTACCTGAAGGAACTGAAGATTAAATCTGATATATAACTGTGCAATAAATAACACAAGCATCTTGTGACTGCTTACAGGATAAGGTCTGAGCTGTTATCTGGGTAGGATTAATAGCAAGGACTTATTTCCCTGACCAGAACTGCAGATTATATATTCAAACTGGAAAAGTATAATTTAGCATCCTATTTTTTTCCTCCCAGCCTTGCATTTGTCACAAAACTTCAGCCAGTACAAGAGAACATATTCACACTCTCACTTTAACCTGAGGGGAAGATGTTCAGGTTTATTTGGGTGCTGAGTGTCCTCCACCCCCCTCTGTAATGGATCTCCTCAGTGGGCAGAAGGATGTGCAATATTCAGCCTTAACAGCTCGGATTCCTTCAGAGATGATTCTGCTGAGATCAAGTTCCTCCAGCTTCGTGTTTATCTACATATTTCCTTATTGAGCTGCTTTATTTTTTGTCCCTCTGTGACTTTTAGTCTAAAAGTAATTGCTTAATTTTCTCCTGTGTCCCTCTAAAAGGAAACAGTTCCCCGATGCCATTGCCAGGCTTATCTGGAGCCTGGAATGCTTTAATTTACTCCTTTGTCCCTGGATATCTGGGTTTGCAGCCTGAATTTTTCCTTTTGAATCAATTCTCAGATACACAAGACAAAATCCTCCTGTTGTGGACGGCAACAAATGCCTTGAATATTTTTCCGTTGTGAGAACAAATAATCAAATTAGAATTTTCCTGGGGTATTAATTCAGTCTGGGAAGCAGGACATATTCATTCCACTACTGAAAAAAAGCCCTATTTATTTCTGTTACTTTGTTAGAGGTGGATACAGAGCTGCAGGTTAATGCTCAAAGAATAGAACAATGTTATTTCTCCAGCTTTGCTTTTTAAAATTAAGCTGTTACTGTGAGTGATGTGGAGAATGAGAACTCAATTGTCAGCAAAGCACCAGAGAATAACTTTTAGTCATTCTCAGTTATTTTTATACCTCTTGATTTCTTTAAATAAAGGATAAAAATTCGGCACCTCATGCATTCCTGTTTCTATATTTAGTGCTGGAAAGGGTAAAAAGGAAAGAAAGAAAAAAATATCCTGGTGGTGAGCTGTGGGCAGTTTCCATCCCAATTAAATGGCTTTTGCCATAGAGAGGTTAATTTATGAGGTATTTCTTAATTTTTGCTGTTGGCCTTGGCCAAGTTCTTCCAACTTCTTCAGAGAAACTCAAAGACCCAGAACTCTTTAAACCAAAAACCAACACGAGCTTCCTTGTATCTTTTGAGCTGCCTTTCCAGCCTATTTCCTAAACCCAGAATTAGCACCATGACAGGCTATTTATGCTCACAGTCATCTGAGCTTAGATAACATGTACCTGGAGATAAATTTGGCAGGGACTTTGATAACACTGCAAGAACTGCAGCATGGAAGCTGAGGGATAATTGGGGATAAAACCCTCTGTGGTGAAACACCTGATGATTCTGCAGCTGCAATAATAAGGTCTGGAGAGGAATTTACAGCGTGGGGAACCAGGTGCCACCTGACTTTTGTCTGGAGTATTTGGGGGGTGTTTTATGACTATCCAAACATTTGGGAAGCAGGAAGGGTGTGTGTCAGTGCAAGAAGGGCTTGTTCAGAGACAGCCTATGAATATGCAGCAGCTGAACTTTTCTCCTTTCCTCCGGGTTGGGGTCCAGCATTTTTACGTCTATTTTAACTTTTGCCATGGTGAAAATGCAGCTGGCTCCAGGACCAGCAGTTACCTTCAGAGCCTCTTGCCCTGGATTTCCCAGCAGGGGACAAAGGGTGGATCTTTTCCCTGCTGCTGCACCAGAGCTGGGAGGTTTTGGTGTATGACAATGCTGCTTGTGGTGCATCCTACTCCTGGTTTGGTGCCTGCAGCTCTTCCCTGTGCCAGAATTTCCTGCGTGGGAAGCATTTTATGGTCCCTTCTTTGGCTGTCCCTGCTGGCACAGCCACCCGGGCTCCCTTCCCCTGCACCACACACCAAAACAGGAGCCACCTGAAAGACCTGAGGGGCCGAACGAGGTCATTAAACTGAGGGAATTGGACAAGTCACTGCATTTGAAACTTGGAAATTTAAGCATGTGGATCTTTGTTTAGTCACTGAAGTCGAATGTTCCCATTTCCAAACCTGTTTCAAGGGAAATTAAACACTTGGCATTGCTAACAATTTTGTCAGTCTGCAGACAGATATGGATTACTTCATATCCTTACATTGTAAAAACCTTCCATTTTAATATAAATCTAGCACAGATTTCATTCTAGGCATTGATTAAATCAGCATGAATTTAAATAAAGAAACAAACAAATTATTATGTTTAATGCATAACAGCTACTACAAGTATAAGATATAAAACAGTCTTATGCTTTACATTGTTTGGTGTGACATTATGGCTTAAACTTACCTAAAATAATCAAGACTTAGGAAACATTGATCTTGTTTTGATTTAGCTTTTGTATTTGCTTCTTTTTCAGCAATATTTCCTCACTTTAACCAGTGCCTCAACACAGGAAAAATCTCTGTTCGTCATCACCCAGCAAAAAATACTGAGGACCTTGATCTCCTGGAATAAACTGGGGCATGTGTGACATTTAGGCATTTTTATAATCGAAATTACCTCCAAAGACACCTATTGCAGATACCAGCAATCAGTGATAATGATTATGTGGTTTAAACCTCAGCATTTCTCCCTCTCTTTTTCTTTTTCCTCCCTCAATCCTCATTCCCCAAATAAATAGCCCATTGCTGTTGCTGGGATTTCTTTATGCAAGGTACTACAGGTGATGACTCAGAATTATCTGTTCAAATTAATTCCATAGGAATATATCCACTGGTTTGTTCCAAAGCAGCAATTTATCCCATCTGAGTACAATACACTGATAAACCTCCAGCAGTGACAAAACAGCTTCCCGAGATTTATTCCCGCATGTTCCAGCAGATGGATTTGTATTTCCCACACATCGTGGGGTTCAGAGCCACGTGCTGTGGCTGATGTGGAAGTGGAGTGTGGAAAAGCTCGCTGGATAATTGAGTGCTAATAGTCCCATCTCACTGGTTTATGAGGCAGTAACAGAGTCCCCGAGCGAATAAACTCCAGAGCCGAAATCCTGCGCCGCTCCTTCATCCCGACGGCGGCGCTGGGTCCTTGCCAGGAGCATCGCTACAACATTAGTGTGCCATAAATGTTTAATTAAATCAGATTTGGGGGGGATTCCTGCACGTGGGGTGGAAAACAGTGCCACAGGTTGAGAATTAGGAGGAAGCGCCGACGGAGGAGATGTTTGTGGGGTCGCTGCTTGTGAGGAATTGACGGTGGAAGAGGATCCCATTCCATGCACCTGCCTGTGGAACCAGAGGGGATTTTTGAGGTGCAGAAGGTCCTGAACTGAGAAAACCACAGATAGTGTCAGTGCAGGGGGAGACTGACATTATCCATCCTCAGTGCTGCTATCGCTGCTGAATTTTAGAGCTGGGGATTAAGGCAGGGAAAAAAACCTAAATGAGCTGTAAAACAAGAAGTTGATGTTTCTGTCCCTGGCCCAGCATCATGTGTGATCACTGTCACACTTTGCTCTGTAAAAGACACATGGAATGATCTGCAGCTCAGAAATCCTTGGGAGGTTTTCCATGAAGCCCAGTAGCACCTGGTGTTGTGCCTGAGGCAAATCTTCCTGACATCCAGTCCTAGATAAAGGGACTAATTTGATCTGAATATTTGGAGGCAGAGGCCCACTTGCATTAGCAACAGGATGGAGGTCACGAATTTTGATTGTGTAAATGACCAAACAGGTGTCAAACTGCCACGGATTGAGGCAAAATCCAGCTTTTGGATGATCTAAAGAGGAAAGGCTGTGGGTGGGTGATGATGGATCCCCTCAGACCTCTTGTTGCACCTCACCTCGTTGGAAAATGCTCAGGGAATGCAGGAGATGGGACAGCAGCAAACACTGCTCCTGCTTCTTTGGCAGGTTCCATAAACTCATAAAAATAACTAAATAAACTAAAAAAAATGCTGCTTCTGCCACAGTAACCACTTCAGACTTTCCCTCCCAATGCAAGTGACAGTAAATACTTGCAAGCTCAATGTATCAAACATCTTGCACCACATCGGCCAGAAATGCTGCAGAAATTAAGATTATGGTCTCGAGCCAAAGTAGTGACACGCAATAAAAAAGTGTAGAATACACAAATTAAATAAAATAGGAATAAGGCAGAAATAACCCTTCATTTCTGTGTTTCTGCAGCTTCAGAAGACCAGGCTACACATTCTGCTTTGAAGCTCTAAGGCTGTGAAACGTTTGCAAGGGGAACACAAAATTAGCAATCAACACAACTGATTGAGACAATCAGTTGAAATGTGTCGGAATAGAACCCAGCATTTTTAAACTGAAAAGTTAATGTGAGGCTACTCTTTTGAAATGTTAATTGAAAATTGAACAAGCCACTTCCTAACTAGTCCTATTAAATACTTTTCTCATTGGAATGTAGTAAATTTAATAAAGAAATGGTATCAACAACACTTGAACTTATATACACAGTAAACAAAAAAGTCCTATTTTGGTACTCAGGAAGGTCTAACCTTATACGAGAGTATAAAATTAAGATCAAGATTCGTTCAAGGCCTGGCAATAAAACTGAAAATAATGCCAGGTTTCTCCATAGAGAACACTTTGTTCAGTGGGTAACCAGTGCCAGGGAGGAGCCAGGTATTGCTGTTATGGCAATTTACGCAACTGCTCATAACTCTGATTTGATGCCTGGATTTTATTCATTGCACACTCTGGGGCACAACACGCTGGCTGAGCACTAACCAGGATTCCCAAAACACCAGTAAGGACACAAAGATCAACACAAAAGCACGTGGCAAAAAGCAGTTTTGGCAAGGAAAATTGTTGAGTAACAATTCCTCAGAGCTATTTTCAAGCAGAATATTTGCATTAAATGCCATTTCCATAGTAGGCAATAGGAATGGGATATTAATGGCAGCTGAGCGAGGAACATCTTGAAACGCCACTAGCCAATTCCTAACAAAATGTGGAATTTTTAGGAGGTGCTACAGGTAGATTGATGGATGTTGAAGGCCACTATTTTTGTTATTTTGTTTGTTTGTTTGTTTTTGTTTGTTTTTTTTTTCCCCTTATAAAGGAACTAAATAATTGACAAATAAAATGGAACCTCTTGCTGGCAATCTTTCCTAGACTTTGCCCTCAAAACATTTAAAGTTAAGATAAAACAGAGAAAGACCAAAGTAAATATAACCACCCTCTTATTCCACACTTCTTGTCATTTCCAAATATAGGTCCAACTTTCTCTTCTGCCCTTGTGCAGTTGAGCTTTTTCATCCTGGCCTTTTCAGTTGAGCTAATCAGCACTTTTTGTCAATGTTTTTTTTGTCCAATTTTCTGCATTTTCTCTTCGGCTTAATTGGAACCAAAATAATTTGGATGGCTGAAGTGAATGGAAGTAATTTTTGTCAATTCAGCATTCCTCTGCTGCTGTGCTTCCACACTGAATGGGAGGTGTTAGAGTTCAAGGATCTCATCCCTCCAGTTTTCTCTCTTGGCCAAGTAAATCTTTTTCATTCTGTAGCTTCCCAAAAGATTTTTGCTTAGCTGCTGTTTTGAGACATATTTGCAATCGAGAAGCTGAGAGAACAAGCAAAGATGTAAATATTGTCCTGCTGGCAACTACTGACTCATTGAAATGGAAATGATTTATGCAAGAGCATCGTGTTTTGGCCATTATGTGTGTCAGGAATGAGAAGCAAAAGTAATTTAAAAGCAGGTGCTCTACATTTGTTTGTTTTACAATGTCTTTTTGTCATTAAAGTTACTTAGATTCTGTATAACCTTTCTGAGGCACAGAATGTAAAAGTGCAATACAACAGACAACACACACACATCTCTAAACACCTCAGCTTCTCAGAACTAAAACAATCCCCCCCACTAAAGAGGATGGGGGTTGATATTTGCTCTGTTTAGCCTGTTTAGGAAAAAACAGAATTAAAATCTCTCTGATATTTCAGATCTGAAACTTTAAATGCCTAGCAAGCTGTAAAAGTAATGCCCCAAAACCGGGCTCCTCCCAGGCTGAGCTTTCTTGCTTGAGCAGCCACAGGATAGAAATCATTCCTCAATTATTTGTCTCATCGAATCAATTTGGAATTGATCATTCCTCAGTGATTTTCACCATCTAATCAATTTTGTATCATTCACATAAATAACTGGATTCCTCCAGTCATTCCTCAGGGAGGGCAGCAGGATGCAGCTGTTCATCCCCACTGCACCAGTGCCCCCTCACCCGCAGCGTGCCCACAGTTTGGAGTGTGCCAACCCCTTTGTGTGAGCCTGGCTTTTCCCTACGAGCAAATTGTACAAAAACCAGTGCAGAACGGACGAGTAAGATTCATTTTTTTGCCTGCATTAGATTTAGCAACAAAAATACATAACGCTGTGTTGAAATGACGATGATGGACAGCAGTTCAGAGAGGGGGAGAATAATCTTAACTTTTAGCTATTGAGATTCAGAGCAGAACTCTCAAGTGGTGATTGAAAAAGAAACCTTAATAACGAGTCCCCTTGTGCTGATGCTGAGCTGTGGCAGCGAGAAGGGCTTTGTGCTCTCGAGTGGTCCTTCTGCAGAAGAGTCATCCAGTGCTGCAGCATTTCCCTTTGCTGAGAGCCCTGATTCCTCCTTGGCAGAGAGGCACTCGGCTGAACTCCTTACAAACCATTGGAGTGGCTTTTCCAGCACAAACACGGGGGCGCAGCAGAGCAAGTGAGTGCTGCATGAGGCAACACTGGATATAAACCAGCGTTTGGAATTTGGACCAAAAATAATATTGGAAGAAGATTGGGAAAAGGACTTCAGGTTGTTGTCATGGTGCTGTTGTTCGTAGTTATACAATATTGTCATTTGGAACTAAGAGCAGCGTCCAGGATCTAAAGGGGCTACAAGGGAGCTGGGGAGGGACAGTCAGCAAGGACAGGGAGTGATAAGAGGAGGGGGAATGGCTTCAAACTGAAAGAGAGCAGGATTAGATGGGATACTGGGAAGGAACTGTTCCTTCTGAGGGTGGGCAGGCCCTGGCCCAGGGTGCCCAGAGAAGCTGGGGCTGCCCCTGGATCCCTGGGAGTGTCCCGGGCCAGGTTGGACGGGGCTTGGAGCACCCTGGGCTGGTGGGAGGTGTCCCTGCCCATGGCAGGGGTGGCACTGGATGGGCTTTAAATTCCCTCCAACTTACACCATTCTGGGATTCTATGAGTTGTTGGAGAACTCCAGGCTGGAACGAGCAACTTCAGCTCAAAGGGGTCAACTCTTAGTTCAGTCAATTTTTAGTGACACAAACACATTTTTGCTCAATAGTAACATATATTAGAATGACAATGTTGTAGAAGAAGTTATAATGTTTTTTACAATTTCAGAGCTTCAGTACCCTTATACTGCATGTGTCTAAAGCAGCTGTGTTATTTCTTTTGTTTTAGAGCAAAAATGCTTCAAAATGTACTTACTCACCCAGACTTTTGGGTTTTAATAAGAAAAAACATACATGTATCCTTAAAAAACAGCAGTAAAATAAATTGGAGGCTCTTCTTGTCTTGCAGATTTCAAAGTGA
Organism: Dendrocincla tyrannina; assembly: GCA_035047865.1. Lineage (NCBI taxonomy): Eukaryota > Metazoa > Chordata > Aves > Passeriformes > Dendrocolaptidae > Dendrocincla > Dendrocincla tyrannina. Next base: position 2,881,073 of record JAWWMP010000011.1, on the reverse strand, counting down.
AGTTCTGAAGAAATAGGAGTTATGCTCCTTCCCAAAAATATTCATAGAGCCTGAATTTTTAATTCCCCGAGCATCTCTCTGATGTTACTGGAGCTATATAGGGATGGAGGCACAGGAATATCTAACTAGGAGAGATGTGTGAGGAGGATTGAGGTGGATGGCAGAGATTAAAGCCTGACTCTCTCTGGCATTACCATATGAGACGCTCAAAATTCTGTGCAGGGCAGGTGTCAGTTCCGAAAAGGCAGATGGCGTTTTTGGTGCGTCAGCATCATTAGTTAGAGCTTCAAAAGTCAAAAACTGGGGATGGGAGTCACCCTGCAGAATCAGCTCTCCTTCAAAATCACCGTGTTGGGAACACATCCTGCGACTGAGGGATGCACAGCACAGAAGTGATGGGAGAAGCTGCGGTTGTTTCCTCGTGCAGAGAGTCTGACCTGCTCTGCCAGGTCACCTTGGCCAGAGTATCTGCTGAGGCTCTTTGGGATGGAACTGGCACAGCCACACTCCCACCTCTCTGCTCCTCTCTGCTCCATCCCCGCTGGCACGGTCACATTCCCACCTCTCTGCTCCTCTCTGCTCCATCCCCGCTGGCACGGTCACACTCCCACCTCTCTGCTCCTCTCTGCTCCATCCCCTCTGGCACGGTCACACTCCCACCTCTCTGCTCCTCTCTGCTCCATCCCCGCTGCCACGGTCACACTCCCACCTCTCTGCTCCTCTCTGCTCCATCCCCGCTGCCACGGTCACACTCCCACCTCTCTGCTCC
>JAWWMP010000011.1:2856089-2873311 GCA_035047865.1 Dendrocincla tyrannina | reverse complement strand
AAAGAAGGAAGAGACATTTACCCCCTGCAAGACACAGCTCTACAAGAACAGGTAACTTATTCCTGAGTTTTAGTGTTTATTTGTTTAGCAAACAGCTGTGATGTGGCTGCCACTGTGGGGACACCTGAGTGCCCTAGGTTAGGAGATCCTTCTCTCTCTCTTGGAAAGAACATGGATTTGAGGTTGACAAAAAAAACCCTCAAAATATTTTTTTTTTTTTTTTTTTTTCTGCAGGGACAAACCTAAATTTGTGCTGTGGATGCTTAAACAGACATTGTACAAGCCAGCAAAACCCTCCTCTGGCCAAAGGATGGACCGTGACACCTCAAGGGCAACATTCTCTTCAAACCCAGCCTTTTTAATGCAGTGTGGGTATAGGTCATGCAAAGTGTTTCCCCTCTCTCTTTTCTAAAAGAGACCCCGAGAAATAATCTAATTATTAGCAGTATAGCATGGCTGTAAACTTCCATCTGAAGACTTTCAGGTTTCTTTGGAAATAGTTTTTAACAGTATTAACAGCAGGGACAGGAAAGATTCCTATGAAGAACAAAATATGATTTTAGAAACGCAAGTTAAAAATAAAAAATCAGGTCTCGCTTAGGAGACAGCTGGTTGCGTTTAACATCAGCCTTGGCTACCTTCTCATTCCCAGCTTATGGCAAATGTTGGAGCTGACCAAACCAAAGGGGAATGCCCACGAAGAATGGCTGGAGATGGTTTGGAATGCACAATTCTATGGAAAATGTGCACACCCAGGTCCACCCACGGGGCTGAAATGGACTTCAAAGGGCTCAACAAGTGCAGTAGCTGAAAACCCACTCAGCAATCTGAGCATTTTGCTGTAAATTTAACATTTGTTCTTAAAGCAGGCACTAATCCGGACATATGGAAGCTGTGTTTGCTACCTCAAAAATAGGAGTTTCTACCAGAGTCAGATGATATTTCTGGGTCTTCTGAAGGGAACGGGTTGATAGACACAAAACAGCAATAAAGAAAACTGCTATTTTTCCTGTTATAGCAAATTCAAGGTTTCATCACATCAGTTTGAAAGAAATAATAAAAAAAGAGAGAAATCCAGTACCCGAGCACTAAAACCAAATAAGAACATGCTGTTATTTCCAAAATTATTCTCCTTATAAATCGATGCCAATTAAACCTCAATATGCAAGTTAATTCCAGAAACAAGAAAAAGTTGTTTCACATTGCTTGCTGGTGCATGTACACATTTCTTCCCTCAGAAGTTAATTTGTAATTACTGGGAGGTTGGGAGAGGTTTGAAGGTAAGATGCAGAGGCAGCTTTGTACATCTTTGTAAATACCTTTTTCCAGGTGCAGCATCTGTTGCTAAGCCCTCAATATGCACCTCTTTTCAGGCAATGTTTCCTCAGCCATGGCAAGGATTTATTTGTTTTCATGTTTCAGATGTCTCCTATTATTTAAAGTCTCAGATGATTGCATTGCTAATCTTGCAATTAACTGGCCTCCCTGCCCCTTTGTGAATGCAAAAGTTATGTGTTCCTTCTTGCAAAGGGCCAAATCTCACCCAAACCTCTCAAAGGGAGAAGCTGTGCAGCTTAAATAAATAAGGAAATCAAGCAATTGGACCTTACAATGTGATCATTAGCACTTAATAGCCTTAAAATGTATTTCCCTTCCTACGGCGAATGTAAAAGTCTATTCTGTAATGAATAACAAAGGAAGTGTAATGAAAGTACAAGCAAGGCAGGAGTTTGCTGAGACAGTTGGTATCTACATCAGAGATCTACTCGATTCAGTAGCTAATTGCTAATTCAATGTCTAATTGCTCAGTATCACATTATGCCCTTGTCTGAGTTGCAGCAGCAGTTCAAATGGCTTTCGGAGGGCTCCTTAATGGCACGGCTCCCTTGCTCACGTTGCACTCCCTGCAATTATTCCAGATGCCATCTGGGATGTTGAGCAGATAGGAGCAGCCTCCCACCACCTGCAGAATCTTCAGCTGCTTCCCCAGCAGTCCCAGGACCTTTTCCCAAGGAAGGTGCTGCTCCTGCAGGGCCATCACGTCCCAAATACGTCACCCTGTTGTCACCTGTCCGAGAAGGCACAGGGCAAGGCCACCCTTTAGTCCCTCCTTGGTGGCATCTGGAGAGTGCAGCACCTCCCTGGCACTGCCCGTGACCCACTGCTGCTCGTCAATGCAAGTTTAATAAGGACTATTTTCTCTCCATTATTGTGTGTGGAACATCACGTCCTCCTAAGAAACTGCAGTGCAGGATACAAGTTCACACTGCTCAGCCAATTTATATCATAAATTAGCTATGCTAAAATGTTTCCAAAAAAACTTTGGGTCAGCTCAGATTGTTTTGGGGCTGTTTCAAGGAGAATTGTGCAACTTCCTACGAGCAGGAAACATTTCCAAGATCGGTGTTCAACTTTCCCAACATTTAAAAGGAGCACAAACTACAAGCATTGCGGGTAGAGCAAGGCAAGGAACATTCCAAACTTGCTGAGCATCAGGGTGTTTAGATATATCTGGTAGTCTCTGTATAGCAATTTATGCTACAGCAGCCCCTGCATAGAAACAGCATTTTATATCCAATTTAAAAACATGAATGTTCCCTCCTTACCCCAGAGCTTAAAGACAATTTACAGAAGTAGGGCACTATGAAGTATTGCCACAATAAACTGTTGTTTTACTTCCCTTTTACAGCAAAAATTAGGGGAACACTGCAACTGTTGTCAAGCCTTAAAATATGTTTGCAATAAAATAGAAGCCATTGGCTTTCTTTAATTTCAATGGCTTTCTTCATTATTCAAAAGCCTCTTTAAATCTTTCATAGATTCGGATGTGATTTCTTTTAAAAAAAGAAATACATAATCCTTCAGCAATTAATCTGAGTCTCTGGCTACTGAAAAAAATTGGGCATTGAGGGTCTCTCATGGAAGGAGAAAGCATTTTAATTCTTCAAAACTGGCTTATCGGTTCCTATACGTTGGCAGGAGTCTGAATATATTATAAAATGCTCTTCTGGTAGTGTTCTTCTAGAATAAATGAAGAAACACCTTTCAATTTGTCACTGGGAATCAATTTGGAATCTATCCTAGTGGCTGGAGATTTACTTTAACTTAGACATGAATGATACATTCATTTTCATAGAAATTTACTGTCTGTTTAATTACATGAAACTTCCTTAGTAAAGGGTGAGGATCCAGGACACGGGGAGTTAATAGAGACAAGAACAATTATTTTCATGGCTTTTTGCAGTGCCTGAAAGGAATTAACTAAATGTTAAATAATAAGTAAATGCAACAGGTTACCATCTCTTCCCCTCAACAAGAGGAACACAGAGTTGCTCTAAAAAGTCCAGGCTAGACTACTTTAATTAACATTAAGCAGCACTTCACTGCATGATTAGTCCCTCAGAAAGCAGTAGAAATACCAGAGGATTAATGTAAAGGGATGAGATTGTCAAAATTCAAATCCTTAGACCCTTTGAGGAAGAACACCCCGGACTTAGGAAGCGGCTTTGGGCACACCACGGACACCAGATGATGGCTGGACATGGAGAGAAACTTCTCTAATTGGCATAAAAATCAGTGAGTGCAGTTACAGATTCTTCTGCTGCTTTTTGTACCATGACAAGGAACGGACAGAAAGCATTTTCAAGCTGTGTAAACTAAAATAATGGAGAAACTTATGAGTGTGAGAGTGGATTTAGTCAGAACAAGCCTGTAAGGCGTTCAGCTTACACCAGTCACCCTGCAGAGGGGAGGACAGAGATGTCTCTGCCATGGTCTGCAAACCCTGAGCTAAAAGGGCTTTGGACAAACAGGCAATTCGAGTCCACCTATTGACAAGCACAGTTTTAAAGTGATCCAGACGTGGGATAGTTGTTGATGCCTTTGTGTGAAGCACTTGGAAGAATAAACTTTAAACAGATGGAGCAGGGGGGAAAAGAATATAGGAAAATAATAAACGATCAGTATAGGAGTTGACAGATATTTGGATTTTAGCACAGCATTTGACGCTGTCTCATGAAATCTTAATTGAAAAATTAATTCAAGTCTGCTTGGCTGGAGACAATGGTGTGTGGATTGAATATTGGCTAAAAGACAAATGAAAAAAATGACAATATACAGCTGTGCAGCAACATGGTTGGAAATGTCCAGTGGGGTAACCCACACTGATTGTTAGTCTGGCTCTACTTTATATCTTCATTAATGATTTAGAAAAAGGACATAATTAAGATCTTAATTAAACCCACAGATTATGCTCATTCGAGAAGATTTGAAATGTCAATAAGGAGAGTGGAATAAAAAGGGACTGGCCAAAGGAGTTCCAGCAAGGGAGTAAAATTACTTTACTGCAAACACAAAGCCAGCATAAAACATAGAAGCAATCAGAAGGTGAGCCATTCAGACAAGCAATTTAGGAAATGCAACAATAGTAATGGATAAGAGCTGGAAGACGTTACAGGAGGTCTAAAAAATAAATTTCAGGTGTAGGATGCAGCGCCCTTTGCACCCTCTGGAAGGTCAGCCATGGACTCCAAAGGATTTTGGGCATGGACAGCAGGCAAAAGCAGGGATTATCTGCAACCTTCTTCTGGCCATTGCATGCAACTATGAGAAATGCTCTCCCAGAAAGATGTTCAATTGGAAGGGAATCAGAGAAGAGACAGAATAAAAAATTAAGAGGTTTTGTGAGAACTGAAGTGGGAAGAAAAATGAAGAGAATTAAGCAGTCATAATTTGGCCAAATAGGGAATAAGCAGGAACACAATAACAGCTTTCAAGTGTCTGAGGACAGAAGCTTGTAGAAAGGATAATAACTATTCACTCTGCTACATGGCAGAAGAATTTTAACAGGTGAAGGGAATATATTATAAGGGATGAAAGACATTTGATGTAAATACCAGGAAATGCAGCATATTAAACTGTTGAATAATAGAAGAGATGGAAGTCCTATGGTCTGGGATTTCTAAAAATCAGATTGAGTGCCAGCTATTGAAATGCAGAGAGTAATCTTGCCTATTCCCCAGGATGCCATGAAATACATCTGCCTTAAAAAGATTCCTATCTTCTCCCAGCCCCTTCCTGTGCAAGTTCCATAGGTTTTAAAGCCTGCACCAGGAGAGGTAGAAATAGCAGAGGATAAATTGTTCTTAATAATGAATAAACACTCTTCATATCTTTGGATTGGGTAATATTCTCTCTGCTTTCCTCCCCTCTCTGATTGAGATTACAGTCTTTTCTCAAATGCGATATTCAAGTCAATATCTTCAAACTGTTTTGCTCTACTCAGAGGCAAAAAAAGGCTTTGCTGGGCTGGGAAATGGGATATTTGTAGCAGGAACCCAAAGATTTGTTAGCAGAGGACATTTTTTTACCATGATTTGTCTTAGACTGTCTTTTTTCTGCTAGAAATGCTGCCTACAGGTGGTGTAAGACTTCTTTTCAGGAGTTTTTCCTCTCTGGCCACAGAATTTTCTTGGGTCTTTACATTCTAAAATTACTGACAACACTAAAGACCATTAATTTGCATGTGCCCACTCATTTGCACGGCAAAGAGCTTGATTAAAGAATATTAAGCCAAGAGAAAAATGTGAAAAGCTGCCTTTTGTTCCATAACACGGCTCATGACAGGGGAGGGAGCTATTTCTATGTAGCAGTTTCTGCCTTTTCCCACCCTCTGTGTTTTGGTTCCCAGCTCTTTACCAAACATAGGAAACAAAGACCAATTTCAGTTGATAAATAAGGAAGGTTTGGTGGGGTTTTTTTCCTTTCAATGTGAAAAAGGCAAAATACAGCTAAATATTTGTAAACTTAGGAAATGTCAGTTCCTGTTTGGTATAAATGATCACAGGCTTATTCTTTTTGATTTCAGCACGACTGTTTACACTGCTGGAGGATCTATACCACTTACATTTCAGTATGTGTTAAAGAACAGGACTTCACTCCCACTAGAACCAGTTTTAATGATCAATAATACACTCAGGCACCATTAAACCACTGCTTTTACACTTCTCACACTGCTACAGTCTATGGTAAAACTCATTGAAAAGTAATGTCTGACCATTTCTGTCTTGATTTGGTACTAATCCACAAGGCATTGTGGATTAAAGAAATACCAGGGAAGGTTTGCCACGTCTGAGTGTAAATCACACATATTTCACTATAAACAAACATGTTTTGTATATTTGCAATGTCGTATATTTATGCTCAGAAAACCAACACATCCTTTCCATTGCAGAAACAAGGAGGAGGGATAACAAGCTGAATACAAAGTGTTGGCACAAAGCAGCAAGAAGGAGCAAGGACACAACATGTGGAGGGAAAACAGGACAGGCAGAAGCAAAAGCAGGGAAGAGGTGGCATCTGTCCATGGAGCACTGGTGACACCATTATGGACCAATCTGTTTAAGTCGGCAGCCTGACTTCCAAACGCATCATGAAAACAGCAAATATTCAGAAACTGGAAGGCAGGACATCTGGAAATTATATTTTATAGAGGGTAAGTTATAAAACTGAATGTATTTGGTTTATCTGAGGGTGATTCTTGAAGTCACAGGAGCACTGATGTGAAAACTCGTGTAATACCAAGTTATTAAAGCCAGTAACTCTTCTGATCCTTACCCAAACTATGCCAGCATCACTGCCAGCACTGGAGCCGTGCTATGATGTGAGTCAGACTCAGTTCATAGTGGGGGGTTTCTGTCTGGTAGTTTATCCCCAGGTAAATTCAATCTGGGCTCTGGTTTGCACTTGCCTGAAATGGCATTCAAAATTAGCCCCAACTCAGGCTCAAATAAAATTCAGTCTTAGATACATGTACAAATGATACATACCTGGAATGGAATAGATTAAGGCTGTTTCAAGTAAAGAATTTACTCAAAATTAAAGGGAAAACAATACATAAACCAGACTGTAAAATGTCCTGACATCCTTGAAAACCAAGATTCTGTATTTCTACACACTTGTATTATGAACTTAAAAGCATGAATATGTTTTATTCCTTGCCAGGTTTCTTCTTCTACTTGGAAAACATTTATTCAGCTTCTTGTTTACACTGAATTTAGAATTAATGTGACTGTTCTGGTTGAGCAAAAACAACCTTGACTTGTATTAGGCATCATTTTATTGTGCCAAGATATCTTGTGTAAAAACATAGCGTGAACACAGTTCTCAGAAATAGGTTAGTTAATAATTACTATATAAACAGGTCAAGGATCAAAAGAGACAGTAAATTCTTGTGAAGTGTGTGTAGATTACATTTCCACATTCCAATCTGAAAGCCAGAGCTGTCTTAATGTGTACAGAAGAAGTCTAACATCCCGAGGTGAAATAACATGGCCTCAGTGAGCATTTTTCACAGAATAATAATCAAAATAATAATTCAAGCAGTTTATTTGTGTAACATAATACACTGTTGGCATTAGTGAAAGATTTCTTAGGAACAACAACATTTGCTGAAAAGTTGCATAAGCCAAGCCACATTTTCTTCAATCCTGGAGAAATCAACAGGTCAGAGTGAGATACTCCAGTCCAGTTTCCTAATGAGTTTCTCAACCTAAAACCCATTTCCCCAGTCCAGCTTTTCTTCCAGAACCTGCACTCAGCAGCTTCCCCCAGGCCCCTTTTAGGGTCCCCCAGCTCTTTTCAGCGAGGCAACCCCAAAAACTGAATGTGCATCTGTAATTTTACATCTTAAACACACATACCTTGAAATACAACATGCTGAGTGGGTTTGCTGGCCTGGAGCAGGATCCTTCTTGGGCAGAGAAGGTGATGGGTGGGCAGGGGCTGAGCAGACAAACTGGTTTGGACTCAATGAGGAAAACACCTGCCTGCTGTAATCAGGGGGTGTGAGGGCTCTCAGGTGTCGACAATGACCTGGTGGCACAAATTTAAAACTAGAAAAGCTGCTGGAAGACCCACCCAGGTCTCAGAACCCACCTCCTTCAAAAGGCTCACGGTCTGTGCCACCCACACCACCCCAGTTTCTGGTGGGACCATTGCCAGCTGTCACCAGTGAATCATCAGCATTGACCTAATGAGCTCATCATGGTGCTGGCCTGGCAGTGCCTCCCAATTGTGTTTTACTACTAGAGGAATCACAAAATCATAGATGGTTTGGGTCAGAAGGGACCTTAAAGGCCATTTCATCCCACCCCCTGCCATGGGCAGGGACACCTTCCACTAGCCCAGGTTGCTCCAAGCCCCATCCAAGTTGGCCTTGGACACTTCCTGAACAGCTTCACTCTCTCTCTGCAGCTTAGGACGTGGACCTTTGAACCTTTGAAAATGTTTATTGTTTCATTACATGGAACCAAGAGCATAACAACCCCAGACTTCGGCTGGGAATGATCGTGGAAGCAGCTGGAGTGAGGCAACTGTTATTTCCAGCTGAACTTCCTCGTGTTGTTTTGGTTGGCCAAAACTCAGGACACGAATGGCTCAGACTCAAGATTTTGTAATGTAGATGGCAAATACATATAGGACTAAGAATACAGTCAAGTGACAACATGAGAGTGACAACGTTGCAGATTTGCTGAGGAGTTTCTTCAGCTTGAATTATTTTTCAGAGGTTTTCTTTCTGCAGCAAAAATTGGGCTCAAGATGTTCAAGATATACTCAAGATGTTCACAGAAAATATTACTATAAAGCCACAAACTAAACCAGCCAACCAAAAAAACCCCACAACAAACCCAACAGTTTTCTTTTACTTCAAAAAATTGGAATTGGAAAGTAGTTTAACACCCTAGTGGGTACCTGAGCAAACAGAGCCCCTCCTCACTGAACTGATGTCCCACCCTCAGCCATCAATACCATGGAAATTAATAAATGAGTTGGATGTCTCCCTCAATATTATTTTATATTTTAATGCTTCTTTGTTTCTAATAAAAGCAATGTGGAATCAAAATTCCACTCAAATGACAAATCCACCCTGTGAATTAAAACTTTAGTTACAGAAAACCATTAAATCCACATGGACTTCTTTTGGAGCTTGGAAAGGATTTCAGAACAACGAAAAACTCCAGTCCTATCAGTGACTATAAAACCATGCAATAACAGGGAAAGGTCTCAGCAAAGTGGGAAAAGCACAGATGAGTGTAAACACAGCTGAGCAGAAATGTGTGTGGCTCATTGAGTTGTTTGCCAAAGCACCATTACTCCAGGACAGGATTTACAGATAAAAAAGGCCCTATCTTTGGGGTCATGTGGTGCTGCTGGCGCCTTAACCCCCTGCTTATCTGCCAGGTTAACCAGCAATTGTGGGTATAAGTAGTTTGGCTACTTTGGTAGTCGGCTCTTGGCCCAGGAAAGCTCTTTTACTCAAAGGCAGAAGCAGCCAGACGGCAAAATCAGCTTTCAAGGTTGGTCTTTTCTGCTTCTTTTTCAGCTACATGAGTGTTAAAAGCGGGAGAGGTGGAAGTGCTGATGGGATCAGACAGGCAGGTTGGAGTAAATAAACAAAGCCCTGCTGGTTTCCCCCTCATTTCTGTGCTAATTTGCTGCCACCTCCACGGCTGTGACATTTCAGTGGGCGAAGGATGAGAGCAGCAGCAGCTGGAGGTGACAGCTCCTCATCCGGGGGCTCTGGCTCTGCCGTGTCCTTGAGTCCTGAACTCTGGACCGGCCCCTCGGAGGATGCTGGTCCTGCAGAGTTTGCCTCTGGCACTGGACCAGAACAGCTGGAGGGTGTTCAAAGCTCCAGCGAGCCATGAGGATGTGGGAAAATGAACTGAGTTGCACCCAGAGCCTGGGGCAGGCTGCTAGACATGCCTTGCCCCGGGCTCTGAGCTGCTCACAGAGCATGGGCTAAAGGTGTTGAGCAGGAAACAGGGAGGGTTCTCCTCTGTGGGAACTCCAAAATAGAATTAACTAATTACTGATGGCTGAAATATCATGGTGGTTGGTCCTTTCTATGCTATTTGTTGTTGAAAATGCAAAATATGGAAAGGAATCCTAAATCACGGAAAGGAGTCCTAAGTCATAGAAAGGAATGGAAGGCTGGAGGGGACCTTAATGATGATCTAGTTCCAGCCTGCCATGGACAGGGATGACACCCACCAGCTCAGGTTGCTCAGGGCCCCATGTGCTCTAGAGAATGGATAATGGATCTACAATGTGTGTAGATGGATGGAAAGGCAAGGGGGTGGTTTGCACCCAGCTTATGTGGGGTCACCTCTGTGCAAAGGGGAGTGGTGTAGGAATGAGGAGGGCTGCAGAGGAGGCAAAGAAATCATCTAAATCTGCCATGGGAAAAAAAAAAAAAAGATTCAATGTCAGCCTTAAACCTGCACAGGAATACTGGAGAAAGAATTAGCATTAGGTGGTGTAAACAGGATGAGGTAAAATTAAGCATCAGTGTGGAAGGAAACTGCATGTCTTCTGTTCGCTTTAAAGTGTTAGCGGGACATCAAGGTGGAATTCAAATGGTTTAAATGCCAGCTGTTTGCACCTCCTGGATCCCACCGGGAGCTTTCCAACCATCAGAAATCCAGCCCCGACAAATGCACTCACACTTGTGCTGCAGTTTGTAGCTCTTCCCCTCTAGCTGGTCCTGCTGGCAGGTACCTGCAAAACATGTTGCAAACACAGCCAAGGGAGCACACACCTCTGGGCTGATTTCCTGCTCCTCCCCTGGCGCAGAAGGGGTGGCAAAAAGATCCTTCAGATGTGGCTTTATTTGGGCTGCAGTCGTGCCGTGAGAGCAGCAAAGCTCAGACTCTCAGATCTCCCATCACTTCATGGTGCCTTTCCAACGTGCTCTTTGCTTCTGCTGGGAAGGTTACGAGATTTTGGGGCTGGGGAAGTTCCTCAGAGGTTTGCAGCTAATCCTTGGTCACAGCTCAACAAGGCACTGCTGATATCCCAGAGCTTTCAGAGTTAAAGATTCCAGTTGTTATAACATGCCTTATTGCCTGCTGCTCACAGCCCAGCTCTGAGTGGCTCTTCCTTCTTCTCCAGCTTCCTCAGGACACCTGAGCTGTGCTCAGTTTTCCCTTCTCCTTTCCCATTTTCTCTCCCAGAAAACCCCAAGGGCTCCTGCAGCAGCCAGGGGTGGGCTGTGACACAAGGAAGTTAATCATTAGCTGACAGAGGGGTGAGGTGGAAGCTGCAGGTAACCTGACTGGTCAGCACGTGTGATCCCACAGGGCTGGCTGGTTAAATCTTTGCATTCTTCCTCCTGGGATTGATGTGCGGAAAAAGACCCCACAACTAGGTAGTTGTAGAGAAGGTCCGTTTATTCAGCACGCTGGGTGCGTGGGGGATTGATCCACCAAAACCATGCACACCTGTCTGTGCTCACAGCCTTGCTTAAATGCAGGTACAATATGAATATTCATCATTTCCTTATACATATGCATTATTCTATAAGAATGGGCAGGCTTATTCTAATCAGTTCCGAGAAATAATTTCCATTTCCTCCGCCCTGCACTCCTCCCATCTGAGTTTGCTCACTGGTTTCTATTTTTCCTGGGCCAGGGTCTTTGGGGGTCTTGGGGGTGAAGATCGTGGGTCTTCCTCGCTGTACACTTTTCACCTTGGCTCAAAAAGCAGCTTAAACCAGTTTTCTTGGCAACTCGAACTGGTCTAATGAGCAAACTTCTATAGTTATCTTATTTTCTTGACATATTTCCTGATTTATCTTTAGTTGTGTATGGTGTCCATTCTAATTTAGAAGCTTCAAGGCCAGGTACTGATAGCAACCATCATATATTTCTTGCTTTTATGTTTGTAGCTAATTAGGAACTTAGCCATGCAGTCTATCTTTGCAAACTTTAGCAGAGGCCTTTACAATTATTTCTATTAACCCTTTCAGTGTTAGTTCCCTATTGATACCTTATATCATTTCCCTCTAAGTGTTAGTTCCTTTGTATCAGTTATCGACACATTGTGTCAGTTATCGATAAATTGTATCAGTGATCGATACATTGTATCGTTATCGGCACATAGTATCGTTATCGATACAGTGTATCAGTTATCAACACATTGTATCTGTTATCGACACATTGTATCAGTCCCCTTTAAGTGTTAGTTCCCTAAATCAGGATTAATCCCATTCTACAGATTTGCTGCTGGACAGCCAGAATTTGTGCTCAGGTCTCTGGATCCCGGAGAAGCCAGGCTGGTCTGTGAGGATGCCAGAGCTCCTCATCCTTTTGCATAAACATCTCTGCACTTTTCCATAAGCAGCACACTTGTTTCAGTGAGCAATAGCAGTAAATCATTGCATTTCTAAGAATCCTTAAAAATAAAGTTCCCAGGCTTTCTCAGCTGTAAAACCCTTAAAAAGGCTTTTCTTCCCTTTCCACACCTGGTTTTCTCTGGCAGAAGAGTGAGTGTTCTACAGCAATTTTCTTTCCATGTTTTTAAAGTGGCTGATTTTAATTTGGATGTATTTTCCCCTGAAAATCCTTTCAGTCAATATGGAATTACACAAAGCAGCTTTCTGAAGAGAAAATACATCTGGAGAAGTTTCCACTGAAAGGTGTGTGTGTGTACTGGGGCGAGTGGGTGTGTGGTCTGGACAGGGAAAACAGTTTCTTCCTGCCTGCAATCAAATCAGTTCATTCCTATCTTGCAGAGGGGAATACTGGTGCAAAGCTGCAGAGAAAAGAAGGAAATCAGACAGGATGGTGGAAAAAGAGTCAGGATACCCAATTCCTCCCATCTCAGTGCCATGCAAAAAGCCTGCATTAGGCCATCTAGTGATGGGACAAATTAGGTCTTGATATTCCCTCCAGGACATCCCAGTCCCACTTTGCACCACTTGCCCTGCAAGTGGTTTATTTCCTTTGCTCCTTTACTCCTGTTCCCAGGGTTTCTCCGATTCAAGGAATGGTTTTCCCTCATTTCTGTCCCCCAAAACAAAGCTGCAGAGTAGATGGGATGGATGAGACCACAGGGAAAACCCTTCTAGGATTCTGGTACTCCAAAGGAGGGAGGCAGAAGGACTGACTCTGGACAGTCCAGGGGACCTTCACTGCTGTGCAGAATAAGTATTTTTCAAAAAATATTTATTTTTTTAAATCTTGCTGCTCTCACTTTTGGTGGTCTGCACTCCACCAGCCTGACCTTGAAGAAATAAAATGAAATAATGTTGTGTATTTCTGATCCTTCCATATCAAGAGTGATGCTCTCAAACAGGGACAGGGTGGACAAGGTTTATTTGGATGATGGGGGGAAATGAAACATTTCTTATTCCCCAAAATCCCTGATAGACTGAAACAGATTGGCTTGGCTTAGAAATATGGTACAGCTAGTGCAGATATTTCCTCCTTACAAATCTAACCATAGAGAACCATCCAGGAAGGGAGAATATAAGAAGAAGTATAAAATACATAATAAAATTTTATTATACATTTATCTGGAAAGGGGAAAAAGGTTTTTGATCACTAGTGACTGAGATTGTCAAATGCTTCTCCATTAGGAGCAAAATGGACAAGAAACTATAAGATTATACTTAATCAAGCAAGGAGTGAAATAATATATAATGATCTAGACACGACACAATAAGTCTTAAGGTATTGTGCTGTGAAAAACCCCTGATTTTTGTTAAACATGTGCAGGAGGAAAAAGGTAGGCAGAAGTTCTCAGTCTGCTCCAGCAAACAGATGTTTTGGGCTTTGGTATGGTTAGTGGGCCTCTCTAGATTAATTAAATTCTGTTTTTTCAGCTAAGCAACACTGAGGCATCTAAGAAAAGAGAGATGTTACATTTTTAACCAAATAAAATATTATCCTCAGCCTTACCATGATCCTTCTATCTGGGAACAAGAGAAAGGACACACTGAAAAATCCATACTTTAAAAATATCACGAGCATAATTTTAAGAGTTTTATAGATATTCCTACCAATACCAATCAAATCAGTGATGCTTCCCAAATTCCTTTCAGGGTGGGTATCTGCTGTTGGTTTCCAGCACCACAGGGCCCACAATCATTGCCTTCAGTTCTACACTATTCTCATAAAGGCCAAAAAGTACTAAGTTAGGAAACAAATGTTTAGAAAAATTAGATATTTCAGGTGTCCTGCTGTGGGCAGCATTATTCCTAATGCAGATGAAAATATTCCACAATCCCACTTATCAATACAGGTTGGCAGGACAATTCCTGAGCTCGTTGTTTCCTCAGCTGGCAATGGGAATTAAACGTTCAGCTTTGCTTTCTGCCAAACCCTCCTGCCACGATGGCTCTGAGATCCAGCACCAGGACAACTTTTTGGCTGAGCTGCTGCTCATCTGTTGATGTTCTGAATCCCGAGCACTCCCTGTGTTTGGTATTTTTATCTCAATATGCGTGCACAGATATTTGAGTCAGATTTCTCCGACCACTGTGAACAGTCAGCTCTGGAGACACTGCCCAGCTGAAAGAATTTTTCTGGGTTTCTGGTCAAAAAAGAGCAGAATCGTGCATAAAACTGCTTTTTTTGACACTTTTTAGAGCTCTTGTTGCCCAGAAGACATTTCTGTTTGCTTCTTCTGAATGTTTGCCATGTGTTCTGTGACAGAAACCGAGTTCAAAATCCAGAGGACGAGCAAGAAAAGCAAACATTTTAATTGGGCTATATCTTTTTTTCTGGCAGTCACTTGAAACACATTAACCGTTTTTGGCTGTTTTTGAGGAATAACCAGATATTTTTACTGGTTTGCTAAGATTCTTTCTTTATTTTTTAATAGTTAACCAACCATCTCTGAATCCATTCGTGTCTGCTGTATTGGTAGATTCATGAAGCTTCATCTGGGTGAAACTTCCTTTACTGTTTTTGCAAGTGGCTTCTTTTTACTGGAAAATGAGCTGTGTGTATATATATATTTATTTATATAAATATATATATTTACTTCTATGCATACATACATGATATTGCTTAAACATATATATATATTTACTTCTCTGCATACATGCACTGTATCACTTAAACATATACATTTATATATATAAATATATATATTTACTTCTCTGCATACATGCACCGTATCACTTAAACCTTTAGGGCTTTCCTTTGTATTTAAAGAACCTTTTTGATGCTTCATGCCATTCATCCAGATATAATAACAATGTTTCCCACAGCAGCAGCACGGTTCCCAGATATTAATTTTATTTTGCTATATACAAAGGAAAACTATGTTTTATCTGCCTTGCAGAGCTTCAGACTCATGGAATGTTTAAAGGAAAAAATGTCTTTGTTCTCATTTATGAGCAATCACAAGCAATGCAGATTCCCCCCTTGGGACATCTCCACTGAAGTGGAGCCACAGGGAGATTGAGCTTCCTCCCTGAGTGCCTGCAGGGTCTGGTGGGTGCCCTGCCCACCCGAGGCACAGCAGCCTGAGCTAAAGCAAGCCCGAGTATTTATGGCAGGAGACAAGGGAGCAATATCTGCTGAGTAAGCCAGGGCTTTTTGCATTCTGCCAGGGATTTAAAGGGACACAAAATCAGTCCCAGCACCAAGTCTCGGGGCACTCCATATTAACCTGTCTCCATGTCAGGAATTAGATCTTTTTTTTTAATTCTTTGTTTTCTCTATCTCATGAACAGTCTTTAATCCATGGCAGAAATTTACCTTTTAGCCTGTAGTTTTCAGATTTCTGTAATAAGCTTTGGTGATGGATTGGGTCAAAAGCCTTCTAAAAGCACCACTGAATGAGCTCCTTAGGTTGGCTTCTATTCTGTGAAGTTTTCCACTGGCATTCAGCAGATCTGTGGGCCAAGTCTTTTAACCAACGAGGAGGGGGAAGGATTTCCCCCTCCCTCACACCTTTCTAAATGTTCTGGAGTTTAATATTCACATTTATCAGTGTTTGTAACATTGGACTTGACATAGCAGGAGTTACTTGTCGACAATTTAGACAGGAGGAAATCTGGAAATGTCCAACAAATAATTATCCTCTTTCTGAAAGGCCAGATTCCCATCTCAGCTGAAGAGATGGACAGAAAGAGGCTGCAAAGTGAAATTGGGCTTTTCAGCAGCTAAAAATCTGGTGGTATCCTTTGGGAGATTATTTTCAGAGAGACAGCAACTGTGCAGCTTGTAACCTGCCACTGAAGTGAGAGCCACAAGCCAGGATGGTCCCAGCTCCCCACTGGGAGCTGAATAACCTGAGTGCTGTTTCTTGTGTTATAACAATTCCTGATCCAGGGTATTCCCATCGAGGTGCATGAAAGAAAAGGAGCCTTCCCCTTCCTTTTTAAGCTGACCTAAAAGCCTATTTTTTTTTTTTTGAGTACTTTGAGGGAAAATAGAGGAAAGTATATGTTGCACCCATTGAGGAGGAAAGCACACAGCCTGGAAAATCTCCCCAGAGCCAAGGGGAAAGTTGAAGGCTAGGTGGGGAAGAATCCTAAAATGTTTCAGAATATTAAGAAGAGGATGAAAAGTCAATGCTTAGTGATGTGGGCACTAAAATTCAACTAAACCCTCTCCAAATGTGACTCTGAGTTATTTCGTCTCGACTGAAAGATTCGAGGTTTAGTTTTGTGTTGTGGGATGGTCTCATCTCTTGTGTCACAAACCCATAAAACTGGTTTTATGGAATTGCGTAGTTTTATTAGGGAAAACATCAGGATCCAGCCTTGAGTCTTAGCCAGGCTTGCTTTTTCCTTTTGCTCCTGTACAGCTACCAGGGGGTGGGTTCCAAAGCAAACTGAAGGGACCATTGTTCATGGCTCATGTCCCACTGCAATGGATCTTGTCGCCAGATGTTCTGGCTGCTGGATGTTTACGAGCTTGCAAAAAGTGCTTGGATGAATTCAAGGAAGAAAAAGCTCTGGGTGGCAACAGGAGACAAAAAAACATCAGCTCTTACTGAAACTTCATTTTTTTTTCTGGCTGGGAAGTTTTACTTGTACCATTTTATGTTTTGCCTGCTCTTCTACTTTACTTTTGCAAACCTCCCTGGTATTTAGAGCAAGTCTAGAGGAGGCCACGGGGATATCTGAGGGATGGAGCACCTCTGCCATGAGGAAAGGTTGAGAGAGTTGGAATTGTTAAGCCTGGAAAAGAGAAAGCCCTGGGGAAACCTTAGTGTGGCCTTTCCGTACCTGAAGGAAGGCAAGAAGGATCTGGAGAGGGACTTTTTACAAGGGCCTGGAGTGAGAGGACAAGGAGGAATGGCTTTAAGCCAGGAAAGGGGAGGTTTAGATTAAATATTGTGAAGAAATTCTTCCCTGGGAGGGTGGGCAGGCCCTGGCACAGGGTGCCCAGAGAAGCTGGGGCTGCCCCTGGATCCCTGGG
>JAWWMP010000011.1:2806304-2854356 GCA_035047865.1 Dendrocincla tyrannina | reverse complement strand
AGTGTCCAAGGCCAGGTTGGACGGGGCTTGGAGCAACCTGGGCTGGTGGGAGGTGTCCCTGCCCATGGCAGGGGTGGGATGGGATGGGCTTTAAGGTCCCTCCAACCCAAACCATTCTGTGATTCCCTGATTCTATGACTTGTTGATTTACCTTTGCTGAGACTCTGCATGGCCATTCTTGCACATCCTGCATGTAATGAAAAATGTTATTATTTCTCTGCAGTCGCCACATCTCTGCAGTCAACAGATCTCTTTAGTCATACACAGTGGAAAAGTGATTTCGAGTCACACCACTGTCTGAGAGCAGTCCCGTAGAAAAAAATTCTTCCCAGGTTAGTTGTGATTTGCTTAGAAACTGTGTAATTTGGACCCCAAAACGATTAAATCTGTTTAGAAGCTAGAAAGAAAAATAAATAGATCATGTATAAAGTATCAAAAGGAGTAATCTGAAGGATATTCTGAATAAATGATGGGTTAGGCAGCAGCAATCACAAGATTCAAAGGGTTGGTGTAGTGAGAACAGCATTGAGGTTCCAGCTGCAAAGGTGTCCAAGATCTCCAGTAATCTCTGCTTATCCAAGGCATCCTCAGAGCTCTCTCCTCAGCACACTCTTGATTTTTGAAATAATACAGAGTTTGGAAAACCGAAAGGTTTAACACAAGGGGTAGAAATGCAGTAGTGAAAATAAGGTATAGCCATGAAATTCGTGGAAGCTTCGCTGGAAATTGCACTGAGTGTTCTTGGGTCAGCTGTGCAGTGTTTGTATCCTAAGCCTGTGCTGATGGATGATCTATTTTTGATTATTTTATGTTTTTATTTTCATTATTTTAATAATTTTATTTTTACTGTTCATTTTATTTTTCTGTACCTGAATCCATGGCCAGCAAACGCTGCTGGTGGTTTTCCAAGTGAGCCCAAGTCCTGTGAAAAACACTGAGCTGTATAATCAACAGGAAAATGAGTCTGAGTGGCTTGTTTTCCTTCTGGTTTCCTAGGATTTCGGAGTCTTCCCAGACAAACAGCAGCCATGAGATGAGCACAGCAGCACAGCTCTGTGGTGATGAATATTGCTTAAGGGCAACAGCACAACCTGGTGGTTTATGGTTATTCTAATGCCTCAGATCAGGAATCTGCTGGAGAAAACACAGGAATTTCCCTTCCCCAGCAACCAGCTCATTGCCTGTTCAGAACTGCAGCTGCTTTTCATTAATTCTCCTGTAAGATACCATTTTACCTGAGGTTTTCAGAATAAATAGGAAAGACCAGGCTGCCAGGGCATAAGCAAAAAGATAAAGTGACAGGTCCTTCCCAGCATCTCTGATTTGGAAACCTCGAGGTGCAGTTTGTGCTGGATGTGTCTGAATTTCTGTTCCAAGAAAATAGCTAGAGGTGTATAACTAAAAAGAAAAGTTTTCAATATGCATTATGCAAAATTTTGGAAAATAGACAAAAGGAAAGTGCACACAGAAAAAAAAATGCAAGTTTGTTTTGCTTTTTCTATTCTGATGAAGCCAAGGAAAGTGTATAATGCATTTACACAGACTGAATTGTCAGGCACCAATAATAATATTTATTCCCTTTCTTCTGTGTCTTCAGGGTAAGAGACACTGGTCAGAGTGTATCTTCTGATGTGGCAGGGAAATGAAATGGGTGGCAAATGTGCTCAGACAGAATTTTCAAATAAGATTAATTACATTTTCTATTTTGCTTGCTTCTGAAGAACAGGCTGTTGTTACCAGCAATGCAGCTGGCACTGCTGTGGGTGCTGAACAAAATATCTTGCAAACTACATATTCATTTACTGATCATATAGAATGGGACAAAGGCCACTAATCGTGACTAGAGAGGGGCTGCGAGCCCAGGGCTGGGGCTGCTCCTGAGGCTGAGAAAGCCTTTTGCAAAGAATAATAGAATTATAGAATGGTTGGGGTTGGAAGGGACCTTAAAGACCATCGTATTCCAAACTTCTGCCATGGGTGGGGACACCTCCTGCTACCCCAGGTTGCTCCAAGCCCCATCCAACACGTCCTTGACACTCTCCAGGGACTGGGAACCCACAGCCCTTCAGAGTGATTCATCTTCAGGCTGTGTCCAAAACACAGACTGCTCAGTCCTGCTTAACTTGAGGGAAAGAATCTTTGATTTCACTTGTGTGGGTTTGCACCTGAGAGCAAAAGGACTTTAAAAGACACCTACTGAAACACTGAAGGAGTAAAGTGCTTTGGGGCAAAAATAGTGTTATATTTATGCAGTGAATATTCCTATAGGATTTTCTCAACAAAGAAATGCTGAGGTGTCCCCTTCCTTCATCTTTGTCCTTCAGTCCAGTTCATGGCTGAAGAATGACTCACAGACTTGGTCCAAGAGAACATACGTGGAAGTGTGATTACTGCATTTAACCTCACTTAAGTTTTATTTATATTATTGTGGTCTAATATATAAAGTGTGCTGGCTGGAATTCAAGAAGATGATTATTATTCTGCTTTGGTTTGTTATGGAGGAAATACATTGTTACATAAGCAGGACAAAATACTCTGAAGGCCAGTGATGATATTTCTGAAAAAGAGCTTTGTAGAAGTGTAGAACGGGGAAAAAATAAGAGAAAGGATTGTTTTCTTTTCCTTGAATGCTGAATTAGAGGACAGAATGGTCAAAGACCAAATGCTGTTGTCCACAACCTTTCCCCATAGCCCACTAAAACACAGGAAGATTCCTGAATCCCACTGGAGCAGATATGGGAAGTGTGTTGAGTTCTGCCACAGCTACCCACAACTGTGGACAGAAAAGAAACATCTGAGCTGAAATGTCTTTGTGCCAGCTTCCCACACATCCTGCTCCACGGGGGAGAAGCTCCAGACTCTTTTCCAGCTTGCTAAAAAGGATTGGTGCGCACAGTGGTGTCAGGTCTACCTGCTTGACGTGTTTTGATCACTCTCTAATTATAACCCATTGGTTCAGGCATTGATCTGTGCTTTGCTCATGAAGCAGGAGATGATATTGATGACTGGATGGAGCATCTTAGGTCAGCTGGATTGAGCTGACACTTCCCCATCAGCTCCTCCTGGCAGAAGTGCTGGGTGATGTCTGGGGCAGCACAGAAGCTGCTGCTGGCAGGGTCAGTCCTCGCCTCTGCTTGCCCTGCTCTTTGCCAGAGTAAACCCATATTTTCATCTTGGCAGAAAGAATTTGTCAGCAGCAATTTAATACACTACTTGGGGACATCCTTCTATCATAGAATCACTAAGGTTGGAGAAGCCCTCCAAGGTCATCGAGTCAACCCATTAACCCAGCACTGCCCAGCCCACCCATGTCCTCAAGTGCCACCTGCACACATTTTTTGAACAGTTCCAGGGATGGTGATTCCACTGTCCCAGCCTGTTCCTGTGCCAGACAACCCTTTCAGTGAAGAAATCTTTCCTGCCATCCAATCTGACCTCCCCTGGGGCAACCTGAGGATGTTTCTTCTGGTCCTGTCACTTGTTACCTGAGACCCTGACCCCACCTGGGTGTTGGAGAGAGAAAACTCTTGACAACTGAGTATCAAACACCACTCAGAGCACAATCATGTGTCCAGTTTTCATGCCCTTCTTTCTCCATGCTAAATGGAGAGGGTCTGCATTGTTTTTGCAGTGCCATTTGTGCCCCCAAAGAAAATGTTCCATCAGCACTTACAGTAAATGCAGGAGGAGGAGTAACAATTCTGCAGAACAAATTCAATGTGTTCCCATATTTTTCCACAGAATTGTGTTCCCATTGCTGTAAATTTCATATTAAATTATTTAGGTCAGCTTAAATTTGGAAAGCAACAGAATAAACACCATTTTTTGCCTCATTTACATGTCTGTGATTATTGTGAAATGGTTTGCTTCCTAAATTAAAGTGATGCAAGCAGTCTGCCAGGAAAATGAGCAGCAAAAATTTTGGGTTGTATTTTGGAAAAGCTGGTTGTAACACTCAGTCATTAACCCAAGAGTCGGTGGACACCTGGAAAATGAAAACTCAGATTACTTTCGGCATGCACTGGATGCTCAGGTTTGAACTGTCATAATTTCCCTGTGAACTAAGCAGCAATTTGAGTCTTTGCCTAATGGTTTAAGTGCCCACTGCTGCAGGAGGGGGTGGTCCAGAGGCACTGCACCCCTCAGAGCTGCTGGGGTTGGTGTATCAATATCCCTGATCCAGTGCTAATGGCATGGGATGGATGCATTGTCAGGATACAGGGGATCACATTAAAAGCCATTGATAGCTCCCCCCTGGGCCCTGACATGATGCAATAGAGCAGCTGTCCCATGGAGAAGCTCCCCAGGCATCCTGTCCAAGGGGGACAAGCTGATAATTGTGACAGGACTGGCTCATTGCATCAGGATGGTGCCTGAGCCCTTCCTGCTTCCCTCTCAGTGACCTGGCCCCAGTGCCTGCCCTCATCCTGCCTCTTGTTTTCACTGCTGGTGACATGCCAGCTCCTGCCAAACACTCCATGCTCCATTTCTGGATGATCCTGTCTCAGGCAAACACTTCTCTGTGCCTCAGTGTATGGGAAGGAGCTCCCCATAAACAATTCCACATGACTTTGTCACCTCCCATTGCCTTATATTCCTTTGGTTATACACTGCTTGTGCTGACAAGGGCTGCTCTGTGGTTTTCAGTGTGTGTGAGTCTTTCTGCTCCCACCAGATGCCACAACATTAAATGGAAAGCTTTTTGTCACTGAGGCTGCTCACAGCTGATTTTCTTTGCATTACATGAAGATCACAACCGAAAATCCAGTCACTGAGTGACCCAGTACAGCTTTCCAAGTGAAAGGGTTGCTCTGTATAGTCTTTGGATGTTTGCTGTGTCAAATGCTGGTTGTCACCACTGATCAGTTCACTGTGGTGTCACTGTCATCCAGCAGATACTTTGGGTTTGCTACGCTTGGTGAATCTCACCCCCATTATTCAAGGGAGGCTGTTGGCTCTAGCAGATTGTTTTCCCACCTCAGGACCTTTGGGTGAGGAGAAGGAGGCTGTAATATGTCTTTCTTTCAGACACTTTATTGAATAAATATCCACTGAGGCCCAGGAAGCACCTCTGTATGCTCTGCTGTTGAATCTGCTTATGCATGAAAATGGCTAAGCTGGAAAATCTCCATATCCAAAAAACCTTGGGCTCCTGGCTCACACTGTGGCTCAGGTGGAGCATCCTAGACAGACAGCAACACGCCTGTTGAACAGCTCTTTGACAGCAGCAACAATCCCACATCCAGAATGCCAGTGACCAAAGGAAGGGCTGGCAAAGCCCTCCAGCTGCTTAAGCAGGAACCCCCCGTTGCTCAGGGTAAATGCTCATAGCCCACAGGCTGACACCAAAGCCCACACAGCCAGAGCTTGGAGCTTGGAGCAGGTTTAGACTGGATATTGGGAAGAAATTCTGCCTTCTCTTGGCCCAGAGAAGCTGTGGCTGCCCCTGGATCCCTGGAAGTGTCCAAGGCCAGGCTGGACAGGGCTTGGAGCAACCTCGGTGGGTGGAAGGTGTCCCTGCCCATGGCAGGGGTTGGAACAGGATGATCTTTAAGGTCCCTCCAACCCAAACCATTCTGTGATTCTGTGTTTTTCTGCTTGCTGACCATGTGGTCTTTGAGTTTGTTTGCAGAGATGGGTTAGACAAGTCTGGAGCACTGGGACAGAGAGGTACCCACAGTCACACCAGGGCTGCAATCACAGGTTGGGCAGCTTGATGGGAGCAATGAGAACCTGTTCTGAGGATCTGATATTGTACATACTGCTTCCTTTTATTTTTCCATTTATTCTTTTTATTATTATTATTATCTTTTCTCCCAGTTTGGAGCAGCTCTCTCCTGATCCCAAAGACTGAATCCTCATTGCCATGCAGCAGGTGCTTAGCCCAACCTAAATTCTTCCTGCCCAGGCACCCATTGTGGAAACACCTGTCTCAGCATTAGCTTAAAACCATCTGCATGGTGACACACTGGGAGCACTTAAGCCCAAAAGGACAATGATTTGGGAAGCACTGAAAGAGCTGGATCCATTCATTTACATTCCCTTTGGTCAAACATCTTGTTTCCTGTCTGTTCTGGTATAATTATCTCAGCAACAACTGATAAATTTTAGTCCTTGCCCATCTTCTCTGGAAATAGCTTCAAGGTTTCTCTATAAAACACTTGGATTCAGCCCTTTTTCCTATTTCATGCGCCAATACTTAATTTTTTGTACAGATTTTTATTGATTGCTTTTCTTACTGTTATTTTATTTCACTGCTTTATGGCTGCCGTTAACATTTACTAGAGAAACTATTTTTTATACTCTGCATGTGAGGACATCACTGCAGACTTTTTTGGCATCATGAATAGCCAGATAAAATTTAGGGATTGGGGGGGATTGTGGAACAAAAGGAGGAGGAGAGAAAAGGCAGCACGGGAGGGTTAGCAAATTGCTTTTCACTTTTCACATGGTTAGATCCTAAACACTGGTAAATGCCCTTTCGCTGGGGAGGACAGCTCATATTTGATATAGGTACAAATGTGCTTAATCAGAACAGCAGCCCCACAGGCACTTCCATTTCTTTGTGCAACATTTAAAACCTTCCACATTTTCAGCAGCTGTGGATGGGATTTGTGGGGGTTTTTTTTTGGTGTGAACATGAAAATTAAACTCACTTGAATGCTTTCAGTGAGCAAGCCTTAGCTATCATGCTGTATTCCTCCAGGGGCACTGGCAAAGAGACTCATGGTCTTCTCCAAACTTCCTGATTCCATGGTTCTGTTTTATGGAAGCTGTGCTCCTGTGGGATGGGCACTGGAAGGCAACCCATGTGAAACTCACTCAGCAGCACCCACCCACCTACCTGTGGGTTTTCTTCAGTGCGAGGGAGTTGCTGCTTTGGCATAAAGGAAGGTGCAGAGATTTGTGCCACGATGTTCCATCTGTGCCTTCTGCATCCATTTCCAGGCTGAATCCTCGCTACAACATTTTCTTGTGCCTGATTATTGGGCACACAAGGCTCACAGCTGTGGTGGTGGCTCCCACAAGAGGCACTGGCGGTCCCAGGGCGGGTTCTCCTGAGTGCCTTTCCTTCCCCAGGCTCTGGATCCCAGCTCAGAGCCCAGGGATATTCCACGGTATCTTCCTTTGGTTGCTGCCTCTGGTGACCACTAGGAAATGCAGACTCTGAATCCCACGTGCTTGGCTTCTGTTTACTGTGGAAAATAGATGGAAATGCTGCTTTTATTCAAGATTATCATCAAAAAGCCTTTAAGTTTAGTGATATATTGAGAGAAAATCTACCACACTGCAGCTGTAAAAGTGGGGTATTAAAAACAAACCAAAAAGGATGGTATCTTAAAGCCTGGGTGTCTGAATGCAGTTCAGTCTCTCTTATGATCTTGGGCACATCTTTCAATTTCCCAGTATCCTTGGACTGATAACTTAAATGGAAAGTTTTTCAGGTTGTAGACTGTCTTTGTGCATTTTGTACTGAACCTGCCTTCAGGCAAAAGGGAGAGGATGAGCAGAGAATCATAACATTCCTGCAACCACCGAAAATGCCTCTTCTCCCCAGCCAAGCTCAGCCAGCTCTGCCCACAGTGCTGGGTTCTCTAGCCCTGCTCTGAAGTTTTCCATTCCTCTCTTGACCTGCTGCAACTCCAGCTAGGGCAAAATACACTTATGGATTGTTTTTGGTGTTAAAATGCTCCTACATGACAGAGGAAAAGGGATTGGGGTATGTTAGTGTTGTTTCAGGCTTGCACGATTTCCCTCGTGCAAATAAAGGTGAGAGGAAGGACGGACAAGGTTATGGGGTGGGTGAATTCATCAGGAATCTGCAAAGGGTGGGACAATCATGAGCAGAATGTGCTGTTATTAAACTAATGTGGAATAATCCCATCTCCTTTACAATATAATATTCTCTAATAGTTATACTTAATTAATGTTTTAAGGACACTGTTGGAATCAATATGACCTTAATACTTTGAATTGCATCCTCAACATTCATATGGATCACCCCATTGTGAACATCAACTTACCTTTCACTTAATATTATGTACCTAATATATAAACATATAGCAAGACCAGAGGGGGTCTCCTGTACTTGAGCACTAAGCCACCTGTTCTGACAAAGCTCAGGCAGATGGCCCTGTGATGGATTACCTGGGACTCACCTATCCTGGCACCTTCCCAGAGCTTTCTAATGAGATTTTCATGATTCCACAACACTTGCACATCCCAAGAACGAAGGGGCCTCCTGTTGAAAAGTCACTTAGCCTGAGCAGTTTGCTGCTCTGGTGGGTCTGCAGCAGAGCCTGAGCTTTCCTGAGCCTCAGGGGCTCTGGCCATGACCCTGTGGCAGAGGGCAGACTGTGCTGCCCCAGTGGTAGCAAAATAAGCACAACCTCTTCTATAGTCATCTGTTTTTTTCCCAAAGTTACATTTCTTTCATGAAACACAAAGGCAAAGAGATCAAATCTGCTGGAGGTTATAAAAAACAAAGGAAAAATGGCCGTGGAATATTTTTTAGTTTTGCCCTGATGCAGTAATAGTGAGGAAAAATAAAATGTGTTCAGATGTCGACCAACACAGAATTATTATGGTTGGAAAAAATGTCTAATTCATCAAGTCCAAGTACTAACCAAGTACTCCCAAGCCCACCTCTAAATCATGTCCACAAGTGCTACACCTAGTGACCCCTCAAACCTCCTCTCCCACGGGCTTCAGACCTACAGCAGGGCACCACAGAATCTGAGATGTTATCTCCTGCCAAACACTTAAGAATTTCAGCTAAAATCCATAGCTGTGACATATTCAGGTGCTGTGACCTGTTTGTGGGACCGTAGACTGGGGCACACTGAATTTGTTTCCTCTGTAACTTCCCAGCTGAAGGTCCCAGCAGGTCCTCATGTCAGGCTCAATTTTTTCATTCTCATTTTCACCAAGCTGGATGAAATTGAAATCTGAAAACAGTAGAGGTTTAAGCTAAACTGTTGAACATCCTCATGGCATTTTTCCTTAGAGATGTTGCTTCTCTTGTGGATGCAGAAACTGAAAGCTGCAGGATCATATTAGTGACAAAGCCTAAAATAAAGAGTGAGAATTGGGAGGATTGGGAAGAATTCCCACTTTTCAGGTAGAAATTCTACTGAAGAGATTCAAATGAGCTCATTGATCCACGAAATTTCTTGGTTATTGGCAGAGTTTGGGGATGAGGGAATATGATATCTTGAACTTCAAACTGCTGCTGGTAGGTGATCATGGGAATTCAGGTATAGTCATTGGAAACAATTAGAGCTTTACTGCTCATAGGAAAGGAAGAGGAAATAGAAATGGAAAAAAAGTTATATAGTCAATTAATTAATCGTCTGCAGAAATCTGTGAAACCAAACTTATAATTTAATTAGCTCTGAAAAGCTCACACACCATGAGCTCCTTGCTGACACTCCTGTTTTGCCTATTTCTTCCAAGCTGTACACCAGGCTCTAATAATGTCATGCAAGACATCCTGTGTGCTCATTAGTCATTTTTTATTTTCTTTATTGAACCTGATCCCTATACGAGAGAAAATACTGAGTTATGTAATACCACAAGGAATTAAGACTATGTGAACATTCAAAAGAAATAATAATACCTTTATCTTTTAACTGGCTATATCTTCTCATTGGCTCTGATTTCTCCAAGACATTTATAAGAGTACAGATGGTAATTGTGCTAATAAAGAGAAAATTATACTGATCTATAATTAGATAATAAGGAAAAAGGTGCAGCGGATCATAATTGAACCAATAAGGGGAAAATATAATCATGTTTAATGGCTTATATGAGTGTTAGTGTCTTCTGTATACTTAATAAATTGGTATCCATTTTCACAGTATGTATCTAAGACACCTTTCTCAGTATCATCAAATTAGCTTTCAGATCTATTGTTGGGAAATTCTGCTCATCCTGGAAGCCACTCTGTGGGGAGGTTTCTTATAACCAGCAGAACAGCAGAACTTCAGACAGGTCTGACCACCAGCTACAATCACCTGTAGCAACGCTTGAGCTCTCCCCAGCTTTATTTTGGGTGTCCCTGATTTCCATCCATGGATATACAGAGCTGTGTGGGCTCTGTGTGGGCTGAGTAATCAGTCTCAGACTAAGTATGAGATTTGCAAAAGGAATCCAGAAAGAGTTGAGAGGCGTAACCCTTGGGGGTCGCTGTGTTTGGGCACAAAGAGATGCTCTGCAAACAGGATTTGCTCAAAAGAAAAGGCAATAATTTATTTCCTAACATGCCCAGTAGAATCCCACGGCTGCAAACCCCAAGGCTGAGCATCAGGAGCTCTTTGGTGCTGCTGAGCTCCCTCCTCTGTGTTTTATTTTTTACCTGGAAATTTCACAGCTTGCAGCTTTGATGTTTTTCCCTGCGAGTCCTTGAGCTGTTAAGCGTCCCCTTCTCAGCAATCCTGCCCCTGTCTGCAGTTTCACCTCTTGCATCTTGTACAGCTCGAGTTTACTTGTTTTCCTCACAGCTTTTTCTCACAACGCAGTGGTTTTCTCAGAGGTCCCAGCCAAGGTCACACAGATGTTCAGTGAGAAAATTCAGCTGGGGATCAGGGAGAGCCAAGCCCTCCTGAAGGGATATATCAGGGCTGGAGTTTAAAACAACCTCCCCACATCCTCACAAAAATGACATCCCTTATAGTTTAGCTATAATTGCCTTTTGATTTCCCTCTCAACAAGTAGAAAAATAAGAATATTTCCCACTTTTACATACTATGAGCATGTAAATATTGCCCACGCCTCGTATCTGATATCCTTTACTTTGAGGTGACATTTGCAAAGCTGTTCAGCCCAGTTGTCCTCACAGAGCCCCAGGTGCTCTTCCTGAGCTGTGCATGGCTTGGAAGGGCAGGACCAAAGCTGGTGAATGAGTCTCTTCATGTGCAAGTAAACCTGGAAAGCTCAGAGGACACCTTGAGAGAGTGGCACATGTTTTCCACTAGAAACACCTGAAATACATATTTTAAAAACCAGTATTGTCTCTCCAAGATTTCTCAGCTCTATTAAGCCCTGAAGGTAAATGGAAAGAGCCCATTTACAAAGGGAGGACGAGGGGGAATGGCTTCAAAGTGACAAAGAGGACGTTTAGATTGGATATTGGGAAGGAATTGTTCCCTGGGAGGGTGGGCAGGCCCTGGCCCAGGGTGCCCAGAGAAGCTGTGGCTGCCCCTGGATCCCTGGGAGTGTCCAAGGCCAGGCTGGATGGGGCTTGGAGCACCCTGGGCTGGTGGGAGGTGTCCCTGCCCACGGCAGGGGTGGGGTGAGATGGGCCTTAAGGTCCTTTCCAACCCAAACCATTCTGTGATTCCCTGATCCCGTGATAACATAGAATGTGCATGACTTAGGATGTCCACCATTTCCAACATCTGCATACACTCAGATAATAGCATGAAAGGCAGCTTAGTAATGAGTTAAATAATAACAAAAATTTCTATTTTATAACTCATATTGTTTATGTATTTCCATGTATTTCATATGTTTCATATATTTCTATATCATACCAATTGTTCTCTAAGCTTCTTAGCCTTCAAAACATCAATCTCCCTGGAGCTGATCTTGGCTTTCATTTCTTAAGACACCTGGACATCTCTTATATCAAAATTCCTGTGACAATGTGATATTGATTTCACATATACACATTAAATAATGAAAAGACACTTTTGTGGTGATCTTTAAGAACCTTGACTTAAATGAAAAAAATCACATAACTTCATAAAACTTCATTAGAGAGATGGATGGAGGTATTTAAAAGTAACAGTATAAATACATATATATGTATGTATACAGCCCTTATAAATACATATATATATAGATAGATATACACATATATAGTATTCCATCCACTGGTTTGTGCCTCCTTTCCTTTCAAGCTCCCAAAGGACAACTGGGAAAAGGACGACTCCCCACAGAATTACAAAAGGCATTCAATGTATTTAATCTCTAATTTTTGCACAGATATTCTTAGTAAGCCAGGTAATAACTAAAAGAAGTGTTTCCTCTCACGGCACACAGTTGTGAAACTTTAATTTATATGTTAATTTTTTAATTAAAGGGAAAAAATATAGAAAAAGGTTTAGTTTTCTTTAAAAGCACAGCATAATAGTCTAAGGATAATGTCCCCCGAGGACATGCAGGTAACCCCAAGGCTGAACTCAGCGTTTCCTGCTGCCTCAGAACCAGCCTGAGACACTTGAGTCGCTTATCCCAGGGGCATCTTGTCAGAAAGGCTCCACATTTTGCATTTATTGGGGGCATCTTCCTGAGAGCAGGAGGCTCTTTGGGTGCCTTGGGCACTGGGAAGGGGAGCAGGCAGGGCTGGGGAGAGGGGAAGGCACAGCCCTGACAGCAGATGTGGGAAAACACAGGCAGTGCTGGGAAATAGATAAAGCCAGAAATGGCACCTTTCATGTTGGAGTGTCCTGCTGTTCCTCTATTGCTCAAGGCAAAGAGGAGGTTTGAGGATGCAATGGTTAGTCATAAGCATCTGAAATACCTTAGCTGAAAGTGGCCTCTAACAAGATTTGGGGCTTATGATTCATTCCTCTGATGTCATGGAAGTGGAGGAAATGTGTGTCACCTGGCCACGTCTCCAAAAGGGGTGAAGAGGCTTTAAAGAGGCAGCGAATGCACTTCAGAGAACACTGAAACTTAACTTGAAGAGCATGACTTGGTGTTTCCTGCAGCTTGGAAAATTTTCAGCAGCAAGAACTATCACTGGAATCAACTCCGAATTAATCTTATTTTATTATTAAATATTGCTATTTACATTGCTGGCATAAAAATCTGGGCTAAGAAGTTCAAATACCCAGCAACTGTAATGGACATTTCCATACTAAAAGCTTAGGGATTTATCATAGAATTCTCTAAAGGCTTGGATTGGAAGGGACCTTAAAGATCCTCTAGTTCCAATCCCCTGCCATGGTGGTTTAGATTTAGACTGGGATATGTTCTCTCTAGTGAACTTGTCCATGTAACACAAGTGATGTCTGATCCCAAAGGTGACTAAAATTACCAGGAGAAATGAAATGACCATGCTTCCTTCAGCTTTTCTCACTTAGAACAACATTTCCCATGTTACCTTTAAAAAACCCACTTGTTTTCTTCATATTAAGCTCTATAAACTTCATGCTTAACTTTTTATTTCTGCTTTATTCCCGTTCTCTGCATTGCCAAATATTGCTTTTGTGTAATTGAAACAGAACTGTAGTTTGATTACTAAACAGGGAAAGTAATTGTATTTGGTTCTAAAGGGGGAAGTGAAAGTACTCTGTAGGAAAGGAAGCTTAAATTGTGGAAAAGTTGCTTTTTTCTCAGAGCTGAGCTCGCGAGCAGCTGCTCCTGGGGGGCAGCAGTCCCACCACCAAGGGGTGACCTTCTGGTTTCACGGGGTGGCTCAGGGATGTGGGTTTGACAAGACAATTTGTAAGGAGGGTATATGTAATTTATTTCTCTTCTCCACCCCTCGTCTGTTCTGCCTTCCTTTGTCCCTTGCAATATTTGCATTTGGAATATGCCCCGTGTGTTGGAGGACACGTGCCCAGCTGTGCTGCAGCCCTGACCTGTGGTTTGGCCTGGCTTTGCCCCGGCAGGGTGCAATTCTGCTGGGAACTGTGCTCAGGAGGCTCAGGCTAAAGGAGGGGGTGCTGAACAGCAGGGGTGATTCCCTGTTTGAAGCCTAAGGAGAGAGAAACCAGCATGTGGCACCAAACAGGTCCCATGTTGAACCCCCCATGAGCAGAGGACCATGCAGCTCTCTCCCTGCCACAGCCCTGCTGGCAGGGAGACAAGTGATGCAGCTGATGCTTTGCCAGTTGTTGACATGTCTGGGCAGAGGACATTCCTGTTTTATCTGCCACAGTTGCTTAAACCCCAAAATAACTACTTATCTTACAGTGAAAAGTTCCAGGTAGTTGCAGATGGTGCTGGTCTTGAGCTGTACACCAAACACAGGTGGGTGAGCACTCTGAGCAAGACCAAGGAAAGACAAGGCAGGATTTGTTATATTTACAATTCTATTTATCTTTTTGGCTTATCAAATAGTTGCCCCATGCAGAGAACACCTCCCTGTGTTCCTGGTTGCTCCCGGCTGGTTTTGCCCACGGCGGGTGTTTCTCCGTGGCATTCCCACGGCGCTCCCATTATCCTGGGAGCAGATGCTGGGTGGGAAGCAGCAGCTCCCTGCAGCTCGAGTTGCTGCTGCCAACTCTCGCGAGCTTGATGTCAGAAACACTTGATTATAATGTCAGCACTGGCCAATTTACGGGCTTAAAGCAGCAGCTGCACGCTGCGTTTCCCCGGGGTACCCAAAGATCCTGAACCTCCAAAAACTTTGTAGTTCTTGTAATAGGAGCGGGGTAAGTGATTCTCTCTTTGCAGGTCCCTGTCTGCCAGGATAATTTACAGATCAGCTTGATTTGCGCGGGGATTGGGATCTTTTAAAAGCTTACGCTCTGCCCATTTGTTGCTCTCTTGGGAAAACTCCCTCTTGCTCTGCAAATGGAACGAGAAAGCAGCATGTGTATCCAACCCTGGGATTATTCAAGGGATCCTGGGCTGAGGAAATCAAGCTGAGCTAGAAATCACTTATTAATCCAACCATCTTTCCTATTTAAATAGTGATCGTATAGCCCCGTGTATAGATTTTTTTGGCTGGGAAAAGGTTTGCAAGGGGAGGAAATAGAGACTGAAATAAATAATGGTCCCTTGCTGAATGAGAATGCAAAAGTAGAGTCTGTTTAACTTTTGCTGGAGGAAACTACTACAGCAGCAGCTTTTTCAAATATGCAAATGCATTACAGGATATCACTCTGCCGGGTTAATGTTGATGAGCTAAAGCAATCTTCTGGCCCTTTTACTCTCATAGTAATAATCAAGTAATGTTTGTTTTGCTCAGTGTCCTTTACTTCGCTGAGTTTGGTTTAAAGTAGCATTAAAAACCTTATTAAATGTAATATTTGCCATGCAGTCGAGGTGTAATAATAATGCTCTGTCACTTGCTACTTCTGTTAATATTGGCAGAGCAGCTTGGGACAGAGCAGTCCTCTCATTCAGCAGTACAAAACTTCTGTGTTTTTCAAGCTTGATCTATTTCTAACTTTTTCTTTGAAATTGAAAGAGCTGTTTTAAAAGGTACACAACTGAATTTCTTGTTATTTTTTTTTCTTTCTAATATTCTTATTTCAAACTTCTTCCGTTTCAGGTCTTGCAATGCTACAGTGTTTCCCTCCCATCCCATTTCTTTTTTAATTAAGAGAAAAGTGAAGAAGGGAATTAATTTTGATTACTATTTAGACTTCAGGAACCTTAAAGTCTCTTGCTTTTCTTAGTGTTATTTGATCTTCATAATGACAATATTTGCAATATCTTACTATTTCCAGCTTGTTGTTGTGGTTTGGTTCTGATCTTTCTTCAGATATTCAGTGAAGTGAAAGTGTCAGTGGAAGGACAGACCTAGAAATAACTTCTCCCATCTCACAGTGCTATTGGGTGCTCAAATACCCACCTAGAACCCCGATATTAACATTTCTCCCAGTCCCTCCAGTTGCCTTGGCTGCCTCCATCCCTCCCCCTCCATCCCTTCTCCATCATCACCCTTTTCCCAACTCTGGCAGGTTTTCAGGATCTTGGGGAAAACGTTTGGGTCTGGTTTTGCAGAGGGGCTGAGATGAGCCCTGGAATTCTCAAACCCAATGAGGTTTTAAGAGCAGATTTACAGAGCAAACCAAGTTATTTTTCTCTCCTCTCCTGCATTGTCTCTTAAATCTTTTTCAGTTTTAAAATGAAGCATGCCATGTTGAAAGAATAATCCCAAGTGAGAGGAGAGTCTGTGTGGGTTTAGGAGGCTGGAAATTTTCAGCAAACTGCTTAATTTATGCCAAATTGTCTCAAAGACAGTGGGATTTAGGTTTGTGTGTTTCAGCAGACTAGGGTAACTCTAAATACAGGTTCTTGGTTTGGTCTTTGTGGAGGGTTAGGTTGGATCTCAGGGAAAGGTTCTTCCCCCAGGGCAGTGGGCACAGCCCCAAGGCTGCCAGAGCTCCAGGAGGGTTTGGGCAGTTGTGGGGATTGTTGGGGTGTCTGTGCAGAGCCAGAAGTTGAACTGAATGATCCCTGTGGGTCCCTCCCAGCTCAGGATATCCTAGGATTCCTTGATTCTCTGATGGGCACACAGGGAAGGGACCTAAATGCCACTAAATGACGTGAGTGAACCTCCTGTCCCTGCCAGAGCAAGTCTTGCTCACCCAAACTCCTTGGGAGTTGCTGGACCATGGGAGTTGACAAGTCATACCCCTAAAATGTAGCAAACAGGGTGGGACTTGCAGGTTTCTACAAGTCAAGCTGAAGGTCAGGTGGAGTGTGAGACCAGCTCTGAAGACTATTGCCCCCATTCACCACCTTCCCTATTTTTTTAACAAAATGACAAGAGTGGAAATGTTATGTCTTCTAATTTTCTATTTTCTATCTGTTTAGATAAACACGCTAAAAACATCATCCTTGAAGATTCCTCTCTGCTCCTTTGGTGCTGTCACTAAGTCAGGAATCAGTTTGCACAAAATCTTTCCTTTCCCCCCTCTCCCTTTCTTTCTAAGAACAGGCAAAAAGGCAGGAGGAGCTCAATTTAGGCCACAGCTGTATTTTCCATACAAATTAGCCTCATTCCTTTTAAGGACACGAGTTCTCCTCATTAACAAAGAGGAGCCTGTTTAAAGGGGCAGGACAGAGAACGGGATGTACAACAGGCAAAAAAAATAGAAGGGAGCTTTGTTGGGCATTTTCAGATATGTAAACCACAGAAATGGATTTATTCAAATAGTTATTTTGTGCATTTTCGCTTTCAAGGGGGCAGTACTGTTGGTTTAGGGCATTTGAGGAGGTTGGGGTAAATCAGATTATTAGGGTGCTTAAGTATGATATATAATCAGCATTTATTCCCTTAGCTTTTAGATAATACTAATTACATTTGGAAAAGTTCTCAGGAAGCAAAGAGCAGACCATACTTTAATTATTAGGCACCATCTACATGTATTCAAAAATCCTTGATGTTTTAGCATTTTAATGTTCATTCATAGGACTCTGATGGTTGTAAACTTAAATTCCTCTAGAGAAACAAAGTCTTGAAAGATATTGTCTTGACTAGTGGTTAAGCCACCTGTTAATTGGAGTACTTAGAGCCCGCTTTTCTGACTTTACCTTCCCTGGTGTGGCTTTTTCAGTTCTGTGCTTTTTAACAACAGGTTTTTTTCTGAAGGTCTGACCAAAGACTGAACACTAAACACAGTCTTTGCAACACAACTGACTTACAAGAACTTACAGGTAAAGATGCTGAGCTTTGGGCAGTAGCACCATCCTATTTTCAAAGCCCCTGGGATGACCTACACCCTTATTTAAGAAACCACTGACTCTGGGACTAATATTTTGCAATGCTAATTCTGAGTGGTTTTTTTCTCCTTGTGTTTCAGGCATCATGATTTGGACAAATGGCCCAAGTCTCTCTACCAGGTTTCTGATGTGGTTTTTCCTCCTGCACCTGTTCGTCAGGACGGCGGTGCCTGAAGACGACATCGTTCCAACCAAGCAAGGCAGAGTCAGAGGGATGAACCTGCAGGTGCTGGGGGGGACGGTGACAGCCTTCCTTGGAATACCTTATGGGCAGCCACCCATTGGCAGACTGAGATTTCAAAAGCCACAGCCTTGTGAGAAGTGGTCAGATGTTTGGGATGCCACAAAACACGCAAACTCTTGTTACCAGCCCATAGATACGACTTACCCGGGATTTCCCGGGTCAGAGATGTGGAATCCAAAGACTAACCTAAGTGAAGACTGCTTGTACCTTAATGTATGGGTTCCTTCCCCCAAGCCCAAGAATGCAACCGTCATGGTGTGGATTTATGGTGGTGGCTTTGAGTCTGGCTCGACCTCCCTGCCAGTCTACGACGGCAAGTTTCTGGCCAGGGTGGAAAGGGTTGTCGTGGTTTCCATGAACTACAGGGTCGCTGCATTAGGATTTTTGGCTTTGCCAGGAAACCAGAAAGCTCCTGGAAATGCAGGTTTGTTCGATCAAAGATTGGCCCTTCGCTGGGTCCAGGAGAACATAGCAGCCTTTGGAGGCAATCCAAAAAGCGTGACTATATTTGGAGAGAGCGCTGGCTCGGCTTCTGTCAACTACCATATCCTTTCCCCTAAAAGCCATCCTTTATTCACAAGAGCCATCATGCAGAGTGGAGCTGCCACTGCCCCTTGGGCTGCAATAACAGCAGCTGAAGCCAGAAACAGAACAGTGGCTTTAGCTAAACAGCTCCAGTGTCCCACCAGCAGTGAGACAGAACTGATTCTCTGCCTCCAAGACAGGGACCCAAAGGAAATACTGGAGAATGAGATTTTTGCCGTTCCAGATGGCTCTCTTTTACAAGTGTATTTTTGTCCAACTGTGGATGGTGACTTTCTCTTAGACATGCCAGAAAAATTGATTGAGAATGGCCTCTTCAAACAAACGCAGATCTTAGTCGGTGTTAATAAAGATGAAGGGTCAGCATTTCTAGCATATGGAGTCCCTGGCTTCAGCAAGGACAGCGATGGCTTAGTCAATAAAACCCAGTTTGAAACAGCTTTAACTCTGGCCTTCCCAGGAGTGAGCAAACTTGCAATAGAATCCATCATCTTTCAGTACACAGACTGGGAAAATGAGCAAAAGCCAGAACACTACCGCGACGCCAGCGATGACGTCATTGGAGACTACAACATAATATGCCCTGTCATGGAATTCACCACAAAATTCGCCCAGCTGGGTAACCACGTGTTCTTTTATTTCTTTGAACATCGATCCTCCAAGCTGGCTTGGCCAGAGTGGATGGGAGTGATGCATGGCTACGAGATCGAGTTCGTGTTCGGATTGCCCCTGGAAAGAAAAGTGAATTACACCAAGGCTGAGGAGATCCTGAGCCGGTCCATGATGAGACACTGGGCGACCTTTGCCAAAACTGGGTAAGTTTGGTTGGCTGGATGCTTTTTGTTTCACCAGTGGGGAAAGCTTTACAGTTTTGGTGCTGCTTGGGATGATGAGAACGGCTTCATTGCTCAGTTATCCAGAATTCCTATTTTAGTTGTGCTATAAACACTGTCTTAATAAAATAAACTGTTGATGTGTTGCTCGCTGTATTGGATAAGCTTAAGAAAACAATGTTTATCTACCCATAAAAACAAACACAAACCATTTTTTTTTGCCATAGCAGCAGTTGTTACAAAGGAAGGTAATGGCTTCAAGTGTTAGCAGCAAAACCTTTCAAAACCTGGGAAAGACTTCCAACTGCAGAAATAGGAGCAAAAATAAAAAAAAAAACAAGGTGCTTGAAGATGTGATTTGCTCAGAACATACAGGTGTATAATATAGAGGTGTATTATGTTCACCTGATGAAGAGATTGGGATTTCAGCAAGAAAAGCAGCTGTTGCTGCAGTCAGGTGTGATTAGTCTCAAGCCTGCAAACCTCATGGAATGGAGGGATCTTGTTTTCCAGAAGCTTGGTTGGAGAAAATTGTAGATATAAAATTATGTGCCTTTGAGAACACAGAACCAAACACTGAATTCACACTTTAAGAACGTTTAATTTACTTAAAGTTTAAAATCCTGCATTAACTCTGTTTCTAAGGTAGACTTTTTTTATTTGTCAAGGATATGTAGATTTGTAAAGGCTGAAAACAGCATTGGAACAGGATCTAATTAATTCTCTTAATAGAATAGAAACCAGAGGAGACCACTGTGCTCATTTAGTCCACACAACCTTGTACGTAATATGAAACACAGGTAGGACTTAAACATTTCCAGTGATTAAAAACCAGAACAAACATTGGCAGCTTGTTCTAAAGTCTAATTACACTTAAAAGGGTTACAGATATAAAAAAAGTTTTGTGCCTAGTCTGAATTTACCTATTCTACTTTTTTCAGACTCTGTATTTTTTTTCAATTTGTAAGCTTTATATAAATGAATTATCTTTATTAAGGATCTATTCAAATAATACTTAAAAACTCCCTTTTTATCTTTCTTTTTTTGTTTGTTTGTTTTGTTTTGTTTTTTTGTTCTTTTTGCTAAATAAACCAGGTTGTCCTCTTAGGACTTTCACTGTAATGTGCTTTTTGTTTTTCCTTAAATAATAACTACCCACCTTCTTTAAACCTGTGATTCATCAACACCTTGCTGGAACTTTCCTTGTTGGAATTAAACACTGTTGTCCCCAAGGAGTCGTAATTAGAGGTGTCATCTGGCCCTTCAACTTCCTCCTAATAGTCCCCGTTTACTCATCCAAGGGTTGCCTTGGTTGTGGTGTTATCCGAGGTGTGATTTATTGATTGATTGATTGATTACTTTGGTTGGTAAGAAGATTTATTATCTTAACGACTTCTAGCCCCTTTATATGCTTGGAGCTTGTAATATTTCTTTTGCAATAAGTGGTGAGCATATTAAAACTCATCAACGCATAGTGTTTTAACAGAGGTTTTATTATTGTAAAATTCAATCTGAAATTTAATCTCCGAGCTCCTCCTATCCCGTCTGAGCCTGATGTGAACCCAGTGTGAAAGGCTGAGGGGCAGAGAGGAGCATCCAGCAGGTTGCAGGCTCTGGAATTGAGCTGTGCAGTTGATTTATCAAGGCCAAAAATGCCCCTGAGAGATTGCCAGGATGAATTGTGCACAAGGAGGTTGGGCAAAGCTTGGTGGCTCTTCCTGCATCGGGAAGACATGACAGGACATCAGTTTAGGGCTGGTGTGGTTTGGTGGTGGGAGAGAGAAAAGTGAGTGAAGGCTCCTCATGCAGCTTTACAACCTGCCCTGCAGGAGTTGGCACTCAGGATCTCGCACCAGAGACAGCAGATCTTTCCAGTAAACACAATTATTTCTTAGTGCAAAAAGGAAATTCAGGTCCCTATTAAATATTGCAGAACTATATTTACATTTCTGTGAACCATTGGTTTGTGTTGGATTATATATTTAGTTTTCATGGATATCATTTTTATATCTATATCTAAATCTCACTAACCTGTTGTGCAAAACAGAGTGCACTGTCCCTGTCACTGTAGCTTGTTAAAAATAGACATCATAAGGTACATTCAAGTTGATGTTTGTAGAAGACAGACCTGTCATCTAGTCTGATTATCATTCACACTATAATTAGATTTCCCTACAGATTGAATTTCAAGTGGTTTCCACAGCAAACAGCAAAATAATCCCTCCCTCTGCTTCCACCACAGGTATCAAAACCATCACTATTAGGACAAAGAATACAACTGTGCAATTTATGTGACACTAAATGATCAATTCAGGATTAATCCACTATGTGACACTTCACTCAGTGACCAGAGCATGGACACTCAGGCTCTGTAACACGTTATTCATAATGTACAGTGAGCGGGGAAGTGCTAAAAATTGCTAATAATTCCAAGATTTACGGGTGTTCCTTGTTTTGCTGGCCCACTGGAGCACAAGGTAAACATCTATCAAGAGCTGGGGAAGCCCTGTTTTGATATAATGTTTATAGGAAACTCTGGCATGATCAAAGGGCAAACCTCGGAGGGGAAAATTACCATTGATGTCTCCAGCAGATGAGGGGAAAATCAAGCAAAAAAGATGAAAATGAGAAATATTGTACAGCACAAGTTTTAGTGAGGGCGTTTGACCTAATATTCTAATGTGCAGAAGTACAAAGGCACAAGGGAGGGAAGAGCAGTCTGCAGAGGAAAGATGAGGTAGAGTCAACAAAACCGGAGGAACTTGTGTTTTTCCTGGTGCTTTCTGGCTGGGAGGGACTGAGAGGTGGCAGAGCTGTTTCTCATGAGAGGTCTTCAAGCCCGAACTTTAACCTTAGTGGTCTCTGGTTTTTATTTGCACATGAGGAATAAAAATGGTGATGGGAAAAGGTGAAAATATGCACTTCAGAAGCATTCTGTGGATTTGTCACTGTTTAACTCCAGGGAGCAGCTAAACCCCAGAAACTTCTCACCCACTCTCCCCACAGTAGGTCAGGGGGGAGAATTGGAAGGGTAAAAGCAAGAAATCCCTAAAGTGATGTAAGAACAAAAGAAAAGTTGTTAGGGAGAAAAAGAGAAGGGACTCCTTCGAAGCATCCCAAGAGTGTATGTGAAATTCTTAATTTCTGCCTTTCTCAGTAAATAGAAGGAGACTGTCAGCCAGCCCAAGGCTTTCCCAGTCCACCCCCACCAGCAGCAGATGCAATTTTCCAAATCTCCAGGCACTTCCTATTTCACATCCTTGCTAAAAATAAATATCAGTGATAAGTGGCCATTTTTCCTGGAAAATTGCAGCCATCAAGAATTTCTATTTCTGAATATGAATAGGGGATGGGAGATGTAGATGATTCAGTAGGAGACCAGAGCGGATATTCTGCCTGTGAGGCTTGAAGTTGGGTGCTGTTGTTGTACTCCAATATCCCTCTTCTGTACCCTTGGGAATAGTGTCATTTTTAGGAATCTGTCCTATATTTACATAGTCTGTAACACCTGTGAAAATCCTACTGAAATGGTCTTTGAGAACAAATCTTTGCTTTTCAGCCATAAGATTCCCTGCAGATTCATTATCTAGAACAGGTTCCATCGCTCTGGGAGCCCCTTGGAGCTTTGGATGCCATAACATTATTATTTATAATAGTCATAGAATGGCCTGGATTGGAAGGGACCTTAAAGTCCGTCTCATTCCACCCCTGCCATGGGCAGGGACACCTTCCACTAGCCCAGGTTGCTCCAAGCCCTGTCCAGCCTGGCCTTGGACACTCCCAGGGATCCAGGGGCAGCCCCAGCTTCTCTGTATTCTTTTGTTTAAGAACACTGGCAGTAGATTATCAATAGTTAACCTTTACATCATTTGATAAATTACCACATATCATCAAATTAGACCAAAAGACGAGTTCAAATTGGATTCAGCAGGAAGCCATAGTGTGATGCCACACAAAAGGTGCTGGATCAGCCTTGTGTGTAAATAACATTCATTTTAACAAAAATGGGAGTTTTCAGTGAACTTCACCTGAGTTCTTTCCAGCAAACTTTATTCTAAGGAATGAAATTTCTCTTTTGAAATGCTTTTAAGGTTCATTTGTCCACCGTGCTTTTGTTATTCCTCCGCAAGCTTTCCAAAGTTAACAAGTGACACTAACAGGTACTATCAATCCTAAGAATTCTCTGCTCCCTCTAGTAAGGAGAAGTTTTATTTATCATGAAAAACTAGATGGCTCCCAAATCAGTGAGTGCCACGTTGTGCCTCTCCTGTTACTTTATTCATTAGGTGTGTTCTTTAGTCATGAGTGATGCAAAGTGACAAGGAGGCATCCAAAGCAGAGGAGATGGAAACTCCAACAAGGATAGAGTGGAACACACAAAGATAATATTTTTTAAGGCTTTGTGAAAAATGTTTCGGATAAAAGGAAACGG
Organism: Dendrocincla tyrannina; assembly: GCA_035047865.1. Classification (NCBI taxonomy): domain Eukaryota; kingdom Metazoa; phylum Chordata; class Aves; order Passeriformes; family Dendrocolaptidae; genus Dendrocincla; species Dendrocincla tyrannina. The sequence continues at coordinate 2,830,892 of JAWWMP010000011.1, read as the reverse complement.
GCAAAACTTGTCTCGCTGCCAGTTTTACAACTGCTCAAACAAATCTTTGCGGCTTTTTCTATAAAGTGAAGCCTTTGAAATATTTCCTCCTATGTTTTAGGGGAATTTGTGAGGCTTTGATTGTCCCACTAAAGCTCTGAAGCACTTTGTCTGGTTATTATTGCCTTTCCCTGATGTTCCACTGGTAGACATATAATAAATTTCAGTGCTTTTGTTACCAACTTATCACAACCTGTTTATAGAGAGTAGTTTCAGACCAGTGAGAACAAAAGCAACAGCCTCATATAGACTGCAGACAGCAGTTGAACTGGGGACCTATATACTCTTATGGGAAGGGCTGAGTATACTGGGAGAAAAATAAAAATAAAAAACTCCAACCACTTTTAATTTTCTTGGACTCCAGGAGGTAGGAAGGTTTATGTACCACTAAGCCATTTCAAGGTAAGACATTTGTTGTGGGCTGTATTTCTTGCAGAGGGTCACAAGGACAGAGGCAGGTGGTTGGGTTGGAGCCCTCCGATCCTCACAGGGTCTTCAAACACACCAGAGCCAGAGCTCAGGGCACCAAGAGGAGACTTTCCCTGAGGCTGCTGCTCCTCAAATCTCACATTTGTCTAGAAAAAGTCACTTTTCATCTTAACTGGTGATTTTCCCTCATCAGGTCAGGAATCCAGAAGAAGAGATTTCTGGGTGTGAGACAAAAAAGACAAGGAGTATGAACAAAGAATGAGAGGTTTCTAAAAGTACAAAAAATTATATGGAAAGTCTTCCTTTCACAGATTAGGGAAAATCAAAGCTTACATTTTGACCCAAAAGGGCACAGTTGTTTTCACATTCCTTCTCTTTAATGTGAGTAATTTCTGAGCCATGAAAAAAAATTGTGGAAATCATAGTCATGGAAAAAAAAAACAAAAACAAAAAAAAAAGAAGGGAAAAAAGTCAAAGTTTAAGAAACTTTTTATTCCTATTTCTCCACCTTCAGTTTTGAGTTCTCTTAGAAGTGACTCACCATCTTTGCAGGGTCCATATACATTGTTATATTCAGAAGCAGTAATGGAAACACCTTTTTAGCAAACTATTTGGGAAAAGTGCATCATGGAAAAATTCAGTAACTAGAGCCTGGCTTTGGCAGGCATCTCTCTCTGGCTGCAAGCTGACAAGCTGTCAGTGAATTTCAGAGTATTTGGTTCAGTTCTCTGTTCAAAATAGGCCTGGGACACAAATTGTTTGGATTGGTTTAATACTATTACAAATATTGTAATTACAAGAGGATGTCTTGTTACTTTCCATGTGTGCAGCAAATGCAATTCCGTCCACACAGATTTCATTGCCTACAACAGATGAGTCAAACTATTATTTTCAAACAGGAGATGAGAACATCTATTAAGGAAATGTCCAAATATTGTCGGAGTAATTGAGTGAGACATAAAACTAAAAGCTAAAACCTTGACAAGAACACTGGCAGTGCTTTGTGGGGAAGGGTAAACTCTAATTCCATTGTCGAAGGCTGAGGGATCCAAACCATCCGTGATGATTCAGAGTCCTGGGACAAGGCAAGGTGAACCCCCTGGCTCTGCTGTCAAGGCTGGAGCGTGCCTAGAGAAGGACAACAGAGCTGGGGGAGAGGCTGAGGGAACTGGGGAGGTTCATCCTGGAGGAAAAGAGGCTCAAGGGGGACCTTTTCACTCTTTCCAATTCCCTGACAGAAGGGAGCCAGGTGGGCTCTGCTCCCAGGGAACAGGGACAGGAGGAAAGGGAACAGCCTTGAGTTGCACCAAGGGAGGCTCAGGTTGGATATTTGGAAAAATTTCTCATGGAGAAGGCTGTCCAGCCCTGGCACAGCTGCCTAGGGCAGTGGTGGATCCCCCTCCCTAAAGAGCTGTGTAGATGTGGCACTTGGCCCACGTGTTAGTGGTGGCCTTGGCAGTGCTGGATTAGCAGTTGGACTTGAAAATCTTAGAAGCCTTTTCCAGTCTAAATAATTCAGTGATTCTATGGCTCTCTACCATGGATGTGGGTCCACCTCTACAGAAAGAGGTAGAACAGCCCTACTGGACATGGTTCCCTGCTGTCCCAAGGACATGGCAAAGACCTACATGGATGTGCTCCAGGGGAAGGAGAGGAACCAAGAGAAACAAATGTTTCAAGAGTTGGAACAAAACCACGGTGTGATTGCTACCTCAGGTTTGGGAGTGGGAGTAAGAAGCCTGAATGGAAATAATTTAGTGCTTGATAAAAAGTAGATGATAAGGAAAATGGAAAAGCGAGAGGGGGAAATGCTGACTGATGCAAGAGGTCAGTACCAAGAAAGAGACAGAGAAGAGAGAAAGAGCAAAAAGAGATCGAAATATGAAAGAAGAAAATGGCTGAAAGACTTCTAAGAATTTCAAGGGGTGAATAAATCTGTGAACAGAAAAATGAAGGAAGAGCACACATGGACTACTTATGAATTATGTGTAAGGCAGGCTCACGTATAAAAGCAATGCCCTTCCAAGATAGTCTAAGATTAGGGATTACTTTCCCTGTATCATAATTTTTACATAGCATAAACACACGGTTGCAGAAGTCACTGTGACATTCTAGTTAATCCCAATTTTAGGGGCACTTTTCTTCCGTGCTGCTTTTCTGCAGTTTAGTCCTTGTTTCACCATCAGAAGGCAGAAATTGAAGTTTCAAAGGTCTGCAAAGCCCATTTTTCCAGGTGGTTCTGGAACACTGATCTGAAGTCCTACTGAGGAATTTCACAGGGAGAATGGAAACCTTTCAGTACACATTTTAATTTACTCCCCAAAGCAAGAGGTTGGCTTATTTCAGGGAAGTGGCAAAGGGGAGGAGGGAGGAAATGAGGAGCAGCAGAGGTTACCCAACACCATATTTTTTGAAGGCAGCTCAATATGGTGTTTAATTCTTTCTTACAGTCAGCTGAAAGAGAAGGCAGTTGTGGGTAAATTAGTTGGAAATTTAGTCACAGGATTTGTGAGATTCTGTCTCCACAAATCTAGAAGTTGCTTTAGTAGAAATCAGGCATTTCATGCTTGCACTGGGTGATGTCACACGATTCCATGTGGAATTAAAAGCTTCCATCCTCTGCTTTTCCCAGACATCTCTGGCCCCCTCTGTGTCCTTCACCCTTCCTTAAGCAAACATAAAACAACTTCTTAATTTCATACAATACAATCTCTAACAAGCCCTGCCTCAAATTTACACCAGAGGAATCCTTTCCCCCCTGGAATGGCAGTTCAAATACTGTGATTTTTTAATTTTAACTAATGAGGTTTTAAATATCTGCCCCTCATGGTGTTCCCAATAAGCGGCCTCCAAGTGAATTTTCTATACAGATGGAAATGCTGAGAGGTTTAGCAGATGGTTTTTTTTCCTAGTTATCAATTAGTTGCATATCACAATTTCTACAAAAGCCCCCTCAATTTTAAAGAGAACTTTAAACAGGTTCAGATATCCCCCCTCTTCACATACTATTTCTTCTTGAGAGCATATTTTTCATAACTCTCAGTCCAGATGTTGGTATCTCTCTCTTGGTGTAGTTCAAATCAGACTCAGAAGATGTTAAAACAGCGGGACATCATTTGAAAATGTTTATCAAAGAGAATTAAATGTAACTTCCATTTGTAAAGGTCAAGCCTGCAATTCATTTAGAACAGGTAAGAAAATAACTTAATCCTTTTAAATCATTATTATTTTTAAATATCTCAGGGGGTTGTGATCACTTGTTTACATCTTCCAACCTGAAGATTCAGCAGTTCTGTGCTTGATGAAGCAACAACACTCCTGAAAGCTACCCAATAGTTTCCTTTATAGGCTTGCTCAATTTGGCCTAGATTACATGCTAGTGAAAGTTTGTGACTCATGCATTTCCTCCCACTCAGAGAAATAAAACAGTGGCAGTAGTGGAAAATATAAAGGAAAATGCCACTATGATGAAATCCATCAGGGCATGATGAATCCACATGATTTTGTTTGGTGCAGGGCTATGTGGAGCATCTGTCTTGAAAGGAAAGCGTGATTAGGGCAATTACAATTGAAAACAAATCTCAAACATCATACCCTACTGTAGTATCAACTGCACAGTGTGTACTGAAAATTTGGTCTCTCGAGATAAGGAAAGCAGTGAACCCATTTATCTAACAATTTCTGAGGGCCTGCCATGAACTTTCCTAATGGGAGAGGGAGGAAGGCATGGAACCAGCAATCAGACACACACACACAGACACACGAGTGCAGCATTCACTCTCTCTCTCAACCAACTGGGCTGAAAAATTTCACCAAAGAGCCTGGAATTTACAACACAGCACTAATACTGCCACAGCAATGAAACGTGTTTCTCCCCCTTCACACCCTCTCTTTAGGTTGGTCCCAGAGAGTAATTCTGGTTAAGACACTGAGCAAGTTTATGTGTTTCCAGGTCATGAGAAGGATAAGAGGGTAGAGAGGAGATCAGACAGTCTCAGAGGATGACTACAAGGACAAGGGCCATGTTCTTCCCTCTCTACTTATTATTTGACATTCCTTCTTTGCTAGGTACTTCCTCCTTCCAGGTCCCAATAGGGTTCAGGACCTTTTTCCATTTCCAAATAGTCCACCTCAACCTGTACAAGCTATCACTAAAAACTACAGTTCCATTTGATTTCTTGCTGCAGCCAAGAGTGTTAAGAAATAACAGCTTTGAAAAGTGGTCCTTTAAAGCTAAAATTGATCCCATACAAAAGGACATAAGGATCTCACAAAGTACTTTACAGGAACATTAAAAAAAGGCAAAAGCCTTCCTTCAGAATAAAGAAGGACTGAGCTGGAGGGTTGCCTCTCTCATGTCTATTGAAAAGAGATGTAAATATGAATATTCACACCAGAACCCGGAGTCCTGGAGAAGGTGTGAAATCATCCCTGTGGTGGTGAATCTCAGAACAGTGGGACAGGTCCAGACCTTGTATGATAAAGCCACATCTGGTCATATTCTCTGTAGAATTTGGGTTCCTGGGAGAGCCCCAAACTTTGCTGGAGCGCTCTCCCAGAGGATGATCCCTGTGTGCAGCAGTGCCAGTGTGGGAGCAGGAGGTCAGAAAGACACAGGCAGGGGCTGAAGGGCTCGTTAGCTCTGGCTAAACTGACCCAGCTCGTTATTCCTCTGATAGCAGGGCAGGCTGTAGGACAGGAGCCAGGGATTTGAGCTCCTAAATGCAGAGCAGGCACGCCCAGACAGCTAATCAGAACATCCCGGATCTGAATTTCCCAAATACTGCCTTATTTATGGCCAATACTTTAAGGCCTCCCTTATATATAGCAGAAATTAATTAGTAAGTACCAAGACATGCTTAAGGAAGAATCAATCCAACTCGATGGGTTCTTCACAAGGCTCCTTTGAGTAAAACACAATAAGACCAAAAAAAGAAGCGGCAGCTTGTTGCTTCATTTCCTGAAACTGATATTGGTTGGAACAGCACATACCTGATGGTTTATAGTTTAAGGCTTTTAAACACTCGACTGCTGTCACCCAGCTGGCATCTGGAAGGAACATCCTGAGCTTTATTTAGCCAGGGAAGGTGTAAGAAAGCCTGGCTGCAAAGGTCCTTCTCCAATTTCTGTCAGTTAAGGAGTGTGCCAGCTGGATCCTACAGGTTTCCTCAAGGATCAGCACGAGAAATAATATTTACCTTCCACAGAACTTGCAAAGCAGTTTCCTTTTGCTGTGGCTCAGGGGCGCTTTATAGTCTCTGGATTATGAACTCGTGTGGGTGAGCTGGGAGTGAGAACGGAGCACAACAGCATTTAATGAACTTTCCAGAAGCAGCTGCTTAAAAAATGGAGGATTAGAATCTGCACCTCTCTCAGACTTCGGGAGGGTTGGCAGAGAAATGTTCTTTGTGGGCTATATCAAAATATAACTTAAAAGTACCAAACAACAACCTCTTGGTAAATGATGGAATTCACTCTAGGAGTTTTCACTCTGCTATTCAGAGCTCACTCATAAAACCAAAGTGAATATTTCCCATGAATGTTTGCCAAAACAAGTCAGAGGATGAAGTAAATATTTTTGTGTATCTCTGTAATAAACCATCTGTAAAATAATGCTATGTGAATATTAATAAATATGCAGCGAGCTAGTATTGTATTTCAGGCTATACTGATCATATCAATGAGAATGGTAATGTATGTGTGTTTATTATGATTAACAGAACCGTGTTCATGTTGCATTTTCAATTTGAATCGAATTAGCTTCCTAAAGTTGCTGAAGATGAACATTAAATACAGAGAAATGATCAGTGAATAAGCTCCTGTAAAACCCTCTTCACTCCTGTGTCAAATCTAGTAAACTTACTATAAATTAATCTTCAAAATTAAATGTTATTGACAGTCGTGGACACAAATACCCAAAGGGGGAAGAACCTGATCTTTGTGCCAACAAGTACAACCAAACAACTTGCGCTGAGCACAAGAGTAAATAAGGCTCCTGAATTTCAATAAGAGCACACGTGGGTATAAAGGTGGAGCAAAGAGCAGCTTTACTGCAGACTGAGCCCACCAAGATACTCTGGTTTTCCATTAAAGAGAAAATAAGTTTGGCTGCCCTAAAGATATATCTTAACAAAATAATTAACTGTAAATGAGCTGCTGTACCACTATCAGAGTGGAGATAGTCCAGCCTATAACTTCAGGGCATATGCAAAGAGAAAAAATGGCTGAAGTAGTGAGACAAATTCTGTTTACATCAGAATTGAAACACAGGTGGTTTGTTTTGGTCTTCTTTTATTTTTCCTCTAGCCTTTCTTCTCTGGGAGCAAGTCAAATAATTGTATTTCTTAATTGCCTCAAGATTTGCTCCAGCAAACAGGAAAAATTGTGTATAAAAGGAACCAGCTTCTTTCTAAGATATTGAGTGAAGACGTCCTTGCTCATTGCAAGGGATTGGGCTACATGACCTTCAAAGGTCCTTTCCAACCCAAATAATTTCATGATTTTCTCCCAACAAAATGAAGGTTTTCCCCTACTAGAGCTTGTAGATATGGAGAGAGGTCCAAGCGAGATGATTTGAGAAGGCAGATGCACGAGACATAAGTTTGTCCTGAAGATGTGTGACCCAAACACTTTCAGGACGCTCCTCCAGACCCCAATGACAGCACAGAGAGGGCAAAACTGGCATGTAGTGAAGGAGAGGTGACTCAGGAGTACCAGAGGACGAAAGAGCAGAGGTTTGAGGAATTGATAAAGATGGCAAGATGGAGGTTTCCATGGAAATGGAACTTTTTCTGGCAGCAGAAACAAGTTCCCGTGATCTATCATCGAAGACTGTCCATCCAAACACGGGGGGACAGAATTCTGTGCAGTGTGTTGGACTCCTGCCTGCTCACTAAAGATATTCTCACCATACTTTGTACTTTTCTATGTGAATATTATTAAACTTTTAATTTGGTGCAAAGAACAGGGAATTTTATAGCCTATTCCGGGCACAGCAATTCTCATCATGAAGTTATTAGCAAGAAGGAATGAGCAGCAATTGTGAGGGAACAATGAGGTTATAATCATAACTTGTTCTTCCCTGTTCAATATTACACTCCTGTGAGCTCCATTTTGCTCTAACCAGGAGCTGCTTTTTAACCTGGGAAATTTTCAATAACGAAGCTAAGAAGGAAATCACTGGACATTTCTCTGAACCATAAACTTCCTAGAAATGCAGAGGGAATGGCATAATCAGCAGGTTCATGGGTTTCAAAGTGCTGCGTTCGTCTGACAGTTCCTTCAATCATTTTTTAGTAAAATACATCTGTAGCCATTGAGCCATTGTGTAATCCCCCCACACACCTGTAAATGATAATGTGGGATGTCATGATTTATCTCATAGCATAAAAGCTGTTAAATGAATACTGACAGCACCATTAGTGTTCTGATCTTGAACTGAAGTGCAAGTCAGCTCTGCTTAAGTCATCATTCTCATGAGCCACAAATAAATGTGCAGTTTAAAAAGGTGCTGGAGGTTAATCAGAGCTGAATTAGTCACAAAAAATTCATAGAGAAGGGAGCAATTCAGGAAATGACACGCTAAAGCTCTTACCCCAACATGGTTTGTCCGAGCAGCCAATGCCAAAGACCCCAGAATAACAAAACTTGGGCTGCAAACTTGATTTATTCTGAATTAACTGAGAGGTGCTGCTATGATTTCAGCAGCTGCATCTTGGGCTCTCACTGCTCCCACCTCCTCCTGGGACCTTGTTGCCACTCTTGGCAAACAGAACCCAACTGGGCTCCACAAGCCGGGGCTTTTCTTTGCCTGCAGCCTCCTGGGGCAAAGTAAAGCAGAGATAACCAAGTTATCTTAGCTAATAATGCTCTTAATTTATCCCGCCGAGAACCATCAATTACTGTTGTTCTGCCCTGAATCTCAGGTCCCTCAATAGCAGCTTCTAGAAAAGGAGTCCTTCTGCTCATGCTGAAATAAGATGTTTAATTTCTATTCTTAACCTCTTCTGAGCTAATGGTGATTTGTGACTGAAGTACTCATCTACTTCTTTTTCTAAAATTCATATTCTGCCTCATTTGCTCCTTATTTGATTGTTCCACACATTTAAATGATTTTTTCCCCCTCATATAGGTACTGTCTTTTTTTGGAGGTGAAAAACTGGATGCCTGCCTGCCCACCCCTGGAGCCTTATAAATTCTGTTGTTTTATAAATATTTATCACAACTATTTTCATGCCAACAGCTGTGATCCTTTAACTTGCAGAGCTTGTTTTATGAAGGGTCAAGCACCCTGTGCCTCTTCGCAGTTTCCAGAAGGTTTCAGATTGTTCCTGTCTGACACTCTGCTAACAGGGCTCAACATAATTCAAGGAGGAACAATTTTTCTTAATAAGGAATAATAGTTTTCTTTCTCAATACAGCTCTCATTCAAATTTAGTCATTATTTGTACCTTTATTTGCCTGTTTATCCAAGGTATTTAGTCCAATCATTTAAAGGGATCGGAATCATTCAAACTAAAACCTAAACCACTCAACCTCTCAAAGTGGTTGGTTTGTTGGTTTGTTCTTGAGTCATAATAAAAATTCAACAAGCAGTTTATATATGGTCATTTATTAACTTTTGTCCCTTAGATGAACACAGAACACCTCAAAAGGGGAATATAAATATACATATATATTTCCAAAAGAGATTAAATCCCATTGACCTTCCTTTTCCCTCCCTGTTACTTACAAAAGGATGCAGCAGTAATTCCAAACTAACACACTGTTAAATAAACCCAAATCCTGCTCTATTGGTGTGCTGAGCTGATTCCTCATTCCCAATGAAGTGTTTCTTTTCTCATTTAGAGCTCCTAATGGGACCCTGATTAGTGGGATAAGATGGCCAGCCTTCAGCAGTACTGAGCAAAAATATCTGACACTAAGCACCAACACTCCAGAGATACGGACTAAACTACGGGCTCAGCACTGTCGCTTCTGGAAACACTTTTTCCCCAAAGTCCTGGAAATGACAGGTAAAAATTCTTTTATAGATGTTTTTACATAAAACTTTGATGCAAGGATCGTTTGCTGGATATTATTGTGATACCTGAGTTCAAATTGTTGTATAACTGAGATGTTCAGGTGTTGGATAAAACTGCCCACGTTGTGTATCCCAAAACAAGCCCTGTCCTTCTGGCCACGGGCCAGGACAGAACCTGGGGACAGACCAAAGCCCAGGACTTGGTGATAGGGAGTTTCTCTGTCTCAAAATGCAGCTGCAGCCACAATGAGTGCTGCAAATCCCTCTTTTCAAGGTACCCCCTCAAGAGTCTTGGTGTTGTGAGGCTCTGGGCTCCTGGGGGCTGGAGAGAGCAGGAAAAGCAGGGCTAAAGGTGGGGTTTGCACTGGGCTTTCAGGAGGCTTTGGACAGGCTGTATAAACTGAGATGGTTATATTTGGCTTGTATTATCTATTGTTTATGGGATTCTATTATTATGCAGCTAATCCACAGAGGATATTAAGGGTATTGCTACTGCCAAGAGGGGATTCTGGTTTCCATCTCACGTGAGAGCCTCGTGTTTTATTTCTGGAGTGTCAGTCATTGATGACAACCAGAGACTGCAGGATTTGCCTGCACAAACCAGAACTGGTTTGTGCCTGACCCTGTATACAAGAGGGTTATGAGATCTCACTACCTAGAAAAGTATAAGGGGCTGTTTGAAACTGCAAGTCCATTTGAATGCAGAGAATTCAAATTTTTAGAAGGCCAACAGCACTCTTTTTGCAAAGCCCAGCAAACAGAACAAGCCTCTGTGCTTTGGATTTCAAAAGGAATTGATTTTATAAAGTGATTTTGCAGCTCTGGAACCACATTCTGCAGTTTCAAGTCTCATTTGAAAAATAAGATACACATTTAAAATGTTAATTAGTGATTTAAAACCTTCCTGTAAGCCTCAGTCTGAATGCTAGTCTTAAAAATATGTAAGTCTTAAAAATATGTAAACTGTCATGGTGCACAGATGATTCCCTCTGAAATAATTTATTCCTTCCTCATTTGAGTCTATGACTGTATTATGGCTCAACTTTTATCCCCTCTCTATTCAACAGATGTTTTTCAATTAAATCAGGAGAAGCAAAATCAGTAGGTGACATGAATAATTTATGAGCCTGACTGTGTGATTTTAAAATCACAGTGTACCAAATTACAGATGGATCTTGGGCAGGTTTCAAAGGTTCTGACAAGCCGTTTGTGCTGAGCCAGGAGAACTGAGCTGTTTTCCATATTTCTTGAACCTGGCTGGGAACCCCTGTGGAGAAATGTGGATCCTACAAAGGGGCTGAGCACGAGCAGGTGCCCTGGGATGGGCAGGAGGGAACACATCTCCAGGTCCTTCACCACCACGAGTCCTGGCAGGAGAGCAGGGTGGCTTTGCGTGGTCCTGTGGTGGGAGGGATGACACAGCAACACCCAGGATCTGCCAGGAGGCAGAAATACATCCCTTTGCCACAGTCAGTCATTTACAACATAAATTTGCATAATTTAATGACAAGAAATTCATGAGAATATTCTTAGCAAAAAGGAAAGAGTCCTCGTGTCTGGCTCCTGATATAGAGCTGAGACAAGAATGTTGTTGAGGGGTAGCACTGCTTTGTCATGGCTCTACATCTGTCAGGCCTTGAAATGTTGTCAATATAAACCCACGGCATTCCCATTATGTTCCTTATGCAATGTTATACAATTCTGACAAAAAGAAAAAGAAAATCCCCTTAAAATTCTGCTTAAAGCCATGATATAATATTTTATATTGCAATAATTCTCTTCACTGAAATATGATCTTGCATTTCTTCTCTCCTTTCACGCCCAAAGGGCAGTGCGTGCAATAAACACATGTATTTTCTCATTTTCTGAGGGCTTCTCATTTCTATTACTCTTTCCATTGCAACATTCTTAGAAAAAGTTTGTTTTGAGGTGAAGTAAGACAACCGAGAACAAGAAGCAAGGAAATTTGATGTTATTATTACAAGTTCAAGTAGGGTTCAGATAGACAAAGTGGACTTCTATCAGGCAGAACCCGAAGAGGACAATCAAAGCAGCTTGTTTTGCAGAAATGGCAATGATTTCTCAGTGTCCCTTGGTCAGGATGGGCTTGGGAACCACTTTCTTAGTCCCTGAGCCACTCCAAGCACCAGCTTGGCCACCCTTTGAGGCCTTTTCAGCATTTAATGGGCAGCTCTAAACATGTCCTGCATCTCAGCAAGGCTGTCCCCATGAGAGGCTGGGCAAGACGAGTTCCTTGAGGCAGTCAGATATATGAGAGAGGAAAATATTCAGCCCCTGCCACCTTTATTGTTAGATAATTTACATTTTCCTCAAGCAAGCAAATCAGATGGTATTCAAAACAAAAACCTGGTTATGGGTTAGAAAAATGAATAAGGAAAGAAAAAAGCTCACACAGTAACACAAGAGTAACAGCCACATATAAAATACGGCCTTGATATCTCTAGAGAGCTTTGTATGCTTTTGGAGGATTTCTCAATGTCTTCTGGAGTTTCCATATATAAATCTATAATGGGGTCAGACCTTGGAGTTTTGTGCCCAGCTGGGTAACAACCACTGGCATTACGTGAGCTCTGAATTCCAACTGGACACAATTTCTCCCCAGATTTTAACCCTGTTTCAAAGGCACTGGGACAAGCCCCCCAAGTTTTTTTTCTGATGACTGCTTCTAAAAGGAACACACTGGAGGGACAGTAAACACTAAGTGACTTTTAAGTAGCTTTTAGAGCAATCATATGCTAATTATAAAAGCATCTATGCTAGACTCTACCTCCTCAGCTCAGTGTTTAATGCATCCAGAGCCCTAACTATTTATATATGCCTGCTTCCTCTTGATTATAGAGGGCTGCAGGCAGCCAAGCCTTCCATTTACTGTTCCATTACTATCTTAGTGTGCCTAATACATATTTTTCCATTTTTTATATTGCTGTATCATGTGTCATCTATAGAGAAATCAAAGCAGGTAACATAAATACATTATGTTTTAAAACCACCCTAAAAAGATTTTGTACTTGGAGGCAGAGAAAAGTTCAGCCTCTTGACCAGTGAGTAACAAAAATAAGTGTATTTGCTATGATCCTCCAGCAGCACCTGGATTCCACCGAGCTAAATACTCAGGGGAGTAAGAATATCAAAAATTTGACTAAATAGAAAAGTTCATCATTAGAATTAGTTTAAAATTTCCACAGAAATGTGAACTAGTCGAAGGTAACATCAGTAACCTACTGTCAGAGTTAAACTTTACTCTTTGCACCTTTGGGCCATAGGTTTCTGTACTTTAACAATCTGATTTCTTTCTGACTCCATACTTTCCATCCTATGTCAGTGGAAAGATAACAACCTTTGAAGCAGTTCATCTTCCAGAGAGCTCTACTGACTTTTGGAAGAATTAAAAAAATAAAAGAAAGAAAGAATTATATGAAGTTCTCAAGCATACATGGGAAAATGAACATACATTTGGGGTTACCAAAGCTTTGATATTTCAGGGTGTGATTAAAATCAGAGAATCACAGAATCATTAGTGTTGGAAGGGACCTCTGGAGATCCCCCAGTCCCAAGGCAGGGTCACTTAGAGCAGGTGACACAAGAGCTCTGAATAGAGATGCTGAAACGCAGATCCTCTTTGTTTCCTCCTGTCTGAACATTTGTGTAGGAACTCTCACCATGAGACTCTACAGCACAAACCTGTAGCATTTACCACACTAATGAATCAAGAAGTTTGCAGGTACCTGTCATTAGGAGCTGTTGAGGAGACAAAAATTAATCCTACCTTGTCATCCCTTACTAATTACATTAGATCAGAACACCTACATGGCCTTTGTCCCCATCTTAATGTTAATGCACAAAACTGCATTGAAGATTAGCACTTTCTTGGCACCTCCAGCAGTTCAAAGCATGGTATGGTGATAAATTTCACTTTGCTATAACATCATTAAAGGAAGGGCTGTATGGAAGGATGTGAAATCCCAGCTGTCTGCACTGGCACTGCTGAAGAATCAGAAAACCCCTTTTTTCTTTTTCTTTTCTTTTCTTTTTTTTCCTTTGTGTTCTGTTACACTGGGACCTCCCAGAGCGCTGATTCATTGCCTCGAGAACCTCCCCTTCCCTCCTTGTCGACTTCACTGGGCTTTGCACGGGGCTGATCAGAATTGCTCTGAAGTTTGGGTTGCCTAAATGACTGCAGGGAGCAGAATAACCTCAGTGGATGGTTAGTGGCTCCCGTGCAGAGCCCAGAGCAGCCACCCTGAGCTGTAATTATCGGTCAGCTTGAATTCTCTAATCTTTTCCTTCTCTGCCCCCCAACTGTCAGCTCATCCAAGTCATGGGTGGTTGCCTCAAAGAGATTGATGATGTTGGTGATAATGGGATGCATTGACTTGTGACTTCAATTTGGATCTTATCACTGCAACCAAAAAAAAAAAAAAAAAAGAAAAAAAAAGCAAACAAATTGGAATCTGAGTTCTTATTTCGGCGTTTTCCTTCCCCCTTTTGTCTTTTAGATTCATAATAGTGGCTACTCTTGAATTTTTGGTGCCTGATTTCCCAAGCTGGCTCACTTCTTCACCAGAATCTTTAAGAAGCACTGAAATGCCCCATAATTTACACTCTAGAACAGCGACTCTTAATTCAAGATGAGTCTATGGTAGAGATATTCCAGTTTCTAAAGTCTTTGGGCAGGCTTCAAACACATCTACACCTGAATAATTAAAGAAGGAACTGATATCTTTTTTTTCTTTTTAACTTATAAGTGGAGGCTTTGCCTCGATAAATAAAACTGGATACCCAAAATCAAGAATAAAACAAAAAAACCCACGGTTTAGGCACTTTTCTCCAAATAATATTAACACTGCTTCATACACTAAATTACCAATCCACTTGACTTAACAAGGGAAATTTGGCTTTATCTGAGACCCTGACTGCATCTTTGCATTAAGAAATGTACAAAGGAGAATTCTTAGAGCTGGGAAAGCAAAATGTTGTGTTGGTAATCAAAATGAGGTTTTATTGTTACCAGCACTTACAAATCCCCTTTGAGTTAATGGTAGCTGTAGCCTGCAGAAAAAAAAAAATAAAGATTATCTGAACTTTTCTTTGATCTCTGATATAACCAAGCTTATTTACAACTTTGAACCGAGGGAGAAGAGTGTGGTTAATTTTTTAACATTTTTTCCCCATATTTGCTCTTCACACTTTCCCTTTTGAACCACTCAGAAGTACAGAACTTTCCCAAGGAAAAGTATCTTGGTTTTCTGTCTGGTCTCACTGAAACCAAGAAGTAGTGTAAATCTCATTTCAAAGTCTCATTAAATTGCCATCTGGATTTCCAGACCAAAAAGGGTTGGAAATGTTGAGCCGAACTGCAGATAAGCAACCAAATGACTGGATGCTCCTCCAGACTAAATCTCTGAATCAGTTAACTCTCTCCCCCGAATATTTTCTCTACTGATGTGTAAAACGCAAAAGTGTTTCATTTTCACATCACCAGTTACACTTGCAGTGCTGGCAGATCATAAAAGAGGGGGAAAGGGTGTATTTATGGAGGGAAAGGGCCGATGCTCTGCTGCAGCAGAAGAACATAAAGTCAAAAGAGCATAAAGGAACCATGGAACTGTTATCTCCTGAACACAATTACCAAGTTTCTTTGGAAGCCAGCTATGAGACACCAAGATATTCAGGTTCAGAATGAATAAAGCATGCAGAGATCATCGGTGGTTTCGGAACTTTCATAAATCTACACCTGATAGAAAACAATGAGGCACAGGGTGTGGCACAGCCTGCAAACGTTACCTTTCCTTTCCTTATTGTCTGGGCTGTTCCCATGTTTCCCTGCAGTATTATTTACCTTTGGGGCTGGAGGAAGTGATCCCTGTCTGCAAAATACTCTGGGAACCTCGTGAAATTATATCATAAAAGTATATAATTTTATTACTTTTTCGTCCTCACCCTCTGCTCTGATGCTTATAAAAAAATTGGCAATAAATTTGGCACTAAAGATTGCCTTGGGACACAGGATTAGTCAGCAAATGCTTTGTGGGTTGGGATGAAACAAGAAAGAGGGGATGGTTTCATGTTGACACAGTGCACATTTTACAGTATCCTTCTCCAAACCTCTGCCCTTTTTGCTTTGAACTTGGGGATTTATTCCAGGGTGGGGTGAAATCCTGGCCATGCATTTAAACCCAGCCAAACTAAAGGCAATCCTGTTGGTGCCTTGAAAAAAGGCTGTGATTTCATTCTGTCTTTACAAGCATCTATCTCATTTTACATATTGTGGTCTTTGGGGTATGCAGGATCACTGAAGAGTATACTGAGCCAAAATAATACTTTGAGGATCAAAATAAAAAAAAAAAAAGTGTCTTTAAAATGGCAAATTTGATGGACAAAAGTATTATCCAAAAGCCACAAGCCCATAAATAAGTATATTTATTGCCCTGCAGTGTGCCAGGATGATATCTTTGCAGTCCTTCCTGATGTAAAGACAAAGTGTTAATCACTGAATTTTCAGTCATTCCAGGATTTGGAAAAGAAGCAAAGGACAATCCTGTAACGTATCTGGAGCAGATGACATTGATAATCAGAATTATTTTTCAATTAGCATACAAAGAGATTCAAATTTAGATTAATGCAACCCATTTCGTGTTTTACAGGAAATATTGATGAAGCAGAACGAGAGTGGAAAGCAGGATTCCATCGCTGGAACAATTACATGTCAGACTGGAAAAATCAATTTAATGATTACACCAGCAAGAAGGAGCTGTGCAAGCTCTAATTAATATGTTTACCCTCTCCAGTATGTCCACAGAACTGTTCATCAGGCAAATGCCCAGGTAGCTTTCCAACATGTCGAGCATTAAATATGTCCTGAGGATTAAAAAAGAATGTTACAGATATCATTTTGATTCCACAGGCCTTCCATTTGTATTTGAGTTCCTTTCTTAATAAACAGTGTAAGACATCTGTACCCTTTGAAGCTTCAATGGGTTAAACAGCACTATAAAGTCTGGAGATTTATGATGTATGTATTATTATAAATATTAGCTGTTAAATTTACACTCCAAAGAAACAATGTAATCTGTTAGAGAAAAATGGATTTTTTTCTAAACAGAAATAGTGGTTTACAGCATTACCATGCAAAACACAGCTGGGTTTGATCTTTAAGTGCAACACCACCACATTTAAACATTGCTTCAGACATAATTGAATTGACATAAACATCAAGATACAATAACTTTGCTGTACACAGAGAACAGTATTTGCTTATTAGACCACAAAGTTTTAGGGCTGCCCTCAAAGTGTGAATCACTGCTCCTTTCTGGCCAAATCTGGAGGACAAAGCCATGGTGGGAGAGGATTCAAACCATGTGTTGAGAGTGTAAATCATCAGCACTCTGTGTGCAAGTGCTGGGGTGAAACAACAGAGGCAACACGATGGCTCTGCTTCCCCCATCCTCCTTTCTCAAGGAGGAGGGAACTACAGACTCCCAGGTAATGAACCCCCAGCTTGCCCTGCTCAGGCACCCGCTGTCTCCACCTGCTGGAAGTCCCTCCTATGGAGATAAGCTCCAATTATGATGGCTTTTGCTCACTGAATTGCCTCTTAGTCAAGGGACAGCTCCATGGAATATGAGAAACAAGTCCTTACACTTGCAGAACAGGAGCTGGCAGGTTCACAGAATGTGCCAAGCTGGAAGGGACCCACAGGACCCCACACGGATGGAGTCCAACTCCTGGCCCTGCACAGGACCATCCCCAAGAATCACATCAAGAGAATTGTCCAGATACTTCACGAAATTATCCTCCAAAAACCAGCCATGAAAGCCGTGCTCAGCCAGGGGGGTGGGACCTGGCCAAAAACTGCTCCTGGGGAGGGTTGGGAAGGGCATCACTGCAGGGGAACGTTGTGACCCTGGTGGGGAGGACCCAGCTCTCTGAAGGTCCAGTGAGCTCCATCTGCCATCTCCCACACCCCTTTCTACCTACCTGAGCTGACCCTGTTAGAAGCTTCTAAAAAACCCCCTTGGATAATTCTTTTTCCTACTTCTCTGCTTCCATGATGATGGGGCTGGAATTTTTATGCCTGAATAACACCTTAATTGGCTGCTTTTCGCTGGCCCAACTGGGAAGAATAAATGCCAAAAATGTGATGAACGTAAGTAGTATGTAAAAGCAACAAGGCATCTCATAAATAAATTATCCTGAAGCTCTCTGTAAATGCAATAGCATCTCAGTGCATCTATTTTCTGTTCTGGTGATTGCAGGCTCTTGCAAAATGCCTCCTTGGATTGAGGAGAGTGAAGAGATCTAGATAATGAACAGAGAGTGTTCTCTTTCTGGCAATCACTTTGACCACACAGGATCCCTGCACTGAAAGGATTTATTTATACAGAAAGGCCAACTTCTGCAAGAGATGATGGCTTATCATCTGTTCAGTTATTTCCAAGAGAACACAATTATTTCCTGCCTCCATTGTGGCAAACCACCTTTCAGCACAGTGTTTCAAAGGCTGCAGTGAAACCTGCACAGGGGGAAAAAAAGGAATCTGGATATTTTGGAACAAGCTGATCAAAACTTTAAACTACCTGGGATTAAAAGGCCCTCTTTATGCAGCACTATATGTTTATACCACACGTAATTAGCTCATTACATACATTAGCATAGCTGTTGCTCTTGGTAGTGGTGTGGAGAGCTGTGTCAGTGTAAAGAGTATTTATTACAGGGTATTTATTGAATATTGAATATTCCTCATGCTGGTGATGAGCTGCTGAAAATAAACACAGGAGGATGAACTTTCTGGCCATGACTGAGCAGTTCTGGCACTCCCCATTTCATTTCTGTGCTTCACAGATGTGTTGGGTGCTGATCTGCCACAAGGAGCCTTGACACCACCAGCAGCACCTTTGGAAGCAGCATTTGTTTCTTTAGATATCCTTTTCTTAGCCATATTTCTCTATCCATCTGTCTGATCAGCCTAATCAATGAGGGAAAAAATATCTGAGCCAATTAAAATGTAAAATAACCTCTGGAAAGGACAGGTGGAGAAGCAGGTTATAAAATATTTTGCTGGGAAAGTGACCTTGGTTTGAATAAAGCAAAGGTTAAACCACTTTTTGAAGTGTGGTTTTACTGATTTTCTCAGGATGAGTTGGTGGCTTTGTATTTATTCACATGCTGGGGAATAATATCTCTATCCTTCATATGAAATCAATATATCATGTTATATATTCATGTCTCACACACAAAAAAAAAAGAGTACTTGGATGTAAATGGTTAATGAAGAATAAAAGGAAAAACCTGTATCATTTCTTAGTATTATCTTCAGACCCCGCTGAAGATGGAATGTTGGTAATGATGTTTTATTTTCACTCAGAAGAGCCAAGAAACAGAAGTTTCTCTGTGAAACCAGATGAAATGTGCTGATTCTTTCTTACCATTCTTGATATCCAAAGTAAGAATTCTGAATTGAGTCACGGAGCTGGAGAAAGATTATAATGACATGAACTGCAGTGCCAACAACAATGTTGGCATTAAAGCACTTGTCATTAGGTTTATAATGCACCAGCACAATGGTTACCTGACAGACACTTCACACGTATTTTAGGGAGGGCTGAAGTCAAACATGTCCCAATAAAATTGTTTAATTAAAGTCACTTTTTTTTTCATTTTAAATGTTTTATCTGAAGGAATTTGGGTTAGATAAACCTTCAGTAATACTAAGCACTATTTAAGTGAAATCCCCTCTGTTCTCCTGCTGGAGAGAGTTGGGATGTTCATGGTGTCCTCTTTAGGGCTGATCTGCAGGGCTGGACCAACCAGTGTGAAAGCTTTTCCTCTCTGAACAGGAGCCTTCAGCCCCCCAAAGTTTTCTCTAGCACAACCAAGACCCTCCCAAGGTTTCCAGGCTTCCTCCCAGCTGCAGATTCTAGACTCACAGCTTGGATTTTTGGGATGGGTGCTCAGAACTTGCTGTCCTAAGCCTTGGCCATCACTCCATTCGGATAACCCCAAATTTCTGTTTGTGTGGAAGTCTGTTTTTTTGGCCTTCTTTGGTCACTAGAGGCTCAGGTTATTTATACAGCAGAGATTAGTGCTCTTTAAACAGAGATAGACGCGCCCAGTTTAGATCTTCATCGGCAGGCAACTCATCTCTATCAGCTCATTGTTGGAAAGGTATCTTTGCAACCTAAGGAATCTAAGCCCTTTTTTTAAAAAAATTATAATTTTGAGTGCTGGGGAGAAAATTGTATTAGTTTATGGAAAACTGATGGAGGTCCTTCCGATGTTCCTGCCACAGCAGATCATCAGCAGGAGATTTGTCCCATTATCCTGTGCAGATCCCACATGGATTCATCGGAATGTAACATTAACAGAGGGGAGATGTATATTTGTCTCTATCAACATCATAATGGCATCTTTGTGGGCTTGATTATGGTTTATCATTTCTACTGGCTCAGCACCCCTTCTGCCACATCAGCACAGCTATTTAAGGGACATAAAAAACGTCACTGTACTTCAGATACACCTGCAGTGTGTCCAGCCCATGAAGAGCAGCCTGAGCTGGCACTGCCAAATGCCAGCCTGCCCATAGAAGGCTCTTACCTTCCCTCCCCTCCATCTGGGGGAGAATATTTAACAAGGGGGGAAATAAAACCAAGAAAACCCACAAAAAACAAGTAGGGAGAAAAACAAACAAACAAACAAACAAACACAAGGCGAAAAAATCTAAGGGGGAGAAATAGTTAAAAAAAAAAAAAAACAAAGGGAGGAATTAACAAATTAAAATACTAGTGGAGGGATGAAAAAAAACCACAAGGGAAAAAATGATGGGGGGAATAATTAAAAAAAAACAGAGGGAGGAATTAAAAAAAAAATAACAAAAAAAGAGGGGAATAAAAAACATAAAAAACCCAAAGGGGGACAATGGAGAAAACCTCAATGGTGGGGAGAGCAAAATATAAGGAGAGAGAGGAAAAAAAAAGTCAAAGTGAAAAAAAAAAGAGAGAAAAAAGCTTTTGCCCCAGAATGAACAACTGCAGGATTTCTTTACCACCACGCACAGAGGTACTGAGTATCCCAGTGTCTCATTCCACCAACCCCAGCCAAAACCCCTCCCCTTGAATTGCCAAAGCAGTTGAGGAATTTGACAGTGATTCAGAATAGGGGGTGAGGAACGAGACGGGCTTGGAAAGTGCTGGTGCCAGCTGACCACTCTCCCCCTGTCCTTTCCCTTCCAGCCCACGGACTGTGGCCTTTGCCAAGCACTCCCTGCCCTTGGCTGCCCAGGGAGCCCAAATTCCAGCACCTGTGGGAGGGAGGGAGGGAGCTGTGCAGCTGGACATGGTCCCTACGGCTGCTCCAGATGGAGCCAGTGCCACAGGCGTGTGCATTTGGAGCAAGAATCCATCAGGGGAAAAGAAATAAAAAAAGATTCCTGGCTGAATTACAAGTGTTTTCTGCCTTGCTCTGTTTTTATTTATCCTCATCTATTCACAGCTCGAGGTGGGTTTGCTATGGCTAAGTGATTGGTGCTGGATGAGGGTATAAAAGCTTATTTTATAAAAGAAAATGTTTAGCAAAATAAGCAATTTTAACTGTTTGCCTGGTGGAATTTTGGGATCTTCTACAGGAATTTGGCAACTGTGTGCGCAGGGTTAATCATGAACAACCTTGACTGGTGCTGTGAGCTGGGGGAGCACATCGTGTGTCCCTGAGGGAATGTGCATCCATTCCCACAGGTTCCCAACCCTTCCAGCAGCAGCAAGGTGGAAGTTTAGATGTTCCTCTTTGGAAACACAGACCCAGCACCTTTTTGGTCCTTCCTGAAGAATAAAACACAGGACTTTTTGTCAGAAATCCACACCTCAGCCATGTTAGTCCCTTGCAGTTAAAATTCCAAACGCTTTCCCTCAGATTTCAGTTGTTTCAGGAGCGAATTTTACAAACAAACATAATTAGCCGTTTTGAAACGCTTTTAAGACACGATAATTCCTTCGTGACCCCTGCAGAAATCTTGAGGCGAGAGCTCTGATCCTCCTGTTTTAGCAGGGAAAGCTTGCAGGCTTTGTTGATAAACCAGATTAGTGGCACTCACACAAACTTTAACTCCTAGACTTAATGACGACAAGGCACTGATGTGAGTCTACAATTAGTGCAGGTGGGAAGCTTGGAGAGGCTTTTAATTGGATTGCAGGTGAGATTAAAACAGGCTTCTAGGCAAGCTGCAAGGGCTGGGCTGGGGAGGGAGGGTTTAGTCACATAATGGTTTCGGTTAGTTGGGGGAGAATTAGGAAGGGAAATGAAGCCTAATTCCAGCACGAAAATGAACAATGAAAGAGTTTCCTGATAGCTGAGAGCACTTACAAAGGCTGTGGGAGTGTCTGTCTTTTGGGATTTACTGAATCTGGTCACTACATATATATCACTTCTTAAAAATACTGTTAAACTTCTTCAGGGATCTGGAGATCACCAGGAAATCATTGTTGTATTAAAACTGAAAATAATCTACTTCTTCCAAATCCACATATTTGCCTGAAAAAGAAGAACAGCTTCTGATCCTTTCAGCTCTGCTCCCTTTTAGTCTGTGCCGTGGCTGCAGGAATTAATATTTTAGCCACTGTCAATAGAACCAGCTACAAATGGTGTAGGTGGTCCCTGCAGTTTGGGAGTGCAGGGGTTAATTTCTTTAATTCATAAAGTATTTATAAGTCCTCAGATAGACCGAGGAGTGGTAAAAGTGTGTAGGCAGAAAGGAGTTATCACCACACCTCTCCATCTTCCAAATTAAATTCCCTCTTGCAGCATCTCTAATCACTCCAGGGCGCCTCATCATCCTCTCTCCATTAGAGCCTGTGCAGCACCGTTTCCTACAAAATAGATACATTTCAACTGAGTTTTGGGCCTGATCTTATTTCATCATCTCCTGTGCCAGACAATTAGGGTATTAACCCAGAAAAAGCAGCAAAAGTGTGACGGATCATTTATCAAGAATTGTTTGCAAAGTCATTCACAGGGACCTTATTTAGCACGGGCAGAACCAGCTGGAATTGCACATCCAAATTGATACTTCTGAAATATTAAACTTTCCTTACTCACTAATTACAGACCTATAAATTTTATAGGCACTGCATCAGTCATTAAATAACCTTAACTATGTCTAATTTTTCCTGACTTAAAGCAAATATTTTTTTTTAAATGTGTTGGTTTGTTATCTTTCAATATTTGTTTTATCTAGACATTCATCCCATTTCATGTTTCATTTCCAGGGCTACAGTGATGAACATGGTTAGAACTTTCCCCATCTTTGCTCTTAAAAAGAGCTTGTTCCTGTACCTCTTGCTGCAGGGATAATTCTGGTTGCAGGAATAATTATTACAAACCAGACCTGCAATTTTACTAACATTCCATAAAATTTCCATCTCCACCCATCTTTGGGAGTGATCCAGCACTCCCACTTTTAGACCACTGGGTGATTTTCAGTTAATTAAAGTTTTGTCATTGCCTTCAGCAGAAGCACAAGAGCTCCTTTGAGTGACATTTCCAAACCTCTCTAACACTTAATAATCTGGGAGATATTTACTATTTAAGGATAAAAAAAATCCACATCTCAGAACATACTTTTTCCACAGATATCTCTTAATGATGAACTAAACAGGAGAGCAAAGATGTGAACAAATTGTCATTATCTACTCCTCTTTGTGGAGAAAAATCCTCTAAGAGCTAACTAATTCCATTTACTTTACACATCCCATGTTTCGATATATTCCTAGTGAACGGACTCTGAAAAATGGAAGCAGAAACCAAAATTATCCTCTCCCCATCCCTGAAAAACCTGGCCGTGGCTTTAGCCCTCCTGAGGGTCCTCTGCTGCCTCATCAAAGCTCTCCACAGTTTAATTTCATTGTGCCATAAAACTGATCCACTGAGCAGTTCCCATCCTTAGCCACACTCAGAGTATAGATCATCTAAAATAATAAGCTAATATATCCTAAAATTCCTTTCTGGAGAGGTGTCATGGCAACAAACCACTCCAGGAACTCCCAAGCCTGGGACTGTCCCTGTTAGTCCAGACTGTAAAGGGGATCTTAATCAAAACTCAGCCTGGAGGACTCTTTTGCTCCAAGAGACTGCTGGGTTGGGTCTGAGGAGTGAAATTTGGCAACACTTGGGACAAAAGCAACAAATAACCAACCACTGTAGCCTGAATTCCTTCCATTTCCAGGGATATTACTGTCACAAACTCCTCAAAACTGGGTTACTGCTGCTGCACTCTGGCTCTACAATGAATCCATGGCATTTGACATTCATAACTCCACATTTATAAAAGCAGATTAGTCCATTAAAACCCCTCCTGATAATGGTTCTATCAAAGCATACATTGCCTAAAGCAATACAATTATTGGTCAATAATTCCTCTTTAGCTGTCTCCATTACCATCCTTTTATTTCAACACTTGGCTTCTTCCCCTTTGATCTGCTAATTATCTTTTTGCCCTCTGATCCTCTTTACAATTCCCTGGCAATTTGATCCATTAATTACAGTGCCCATATTCCCTATTTTCTGCAGAAGGTGCATTTTTTCTGACCCTCTTCACCTTTCTTCATACAAATATTCGCCGTCTTTCTGTAGGGTATCTCTACTTCTATATAAATAGGGAAAGAAAATGCTATAATTAAAAGTATCTTTGCATTTGCTTTGCCAGCCTTTGGGCTTCATAAAAGTGTCTTAATAGTTTGTCATTGACTTAAATTTTGATGGGAATGGGCACTCTGGTAAATTCTTTTGGCACCATTTTCAACTACCATAAACACTTAGATTTTTTTTTTCCAATATTAGCAAACAGATTGTATTTCCATCCTGCAGACTCGAATAAAAAGAGAGTTTCTGCTATGTTTTGGATATATATTATAAAAAAGTATTTTCTGATGCAAGGCTTTTCTCACTTTATGAGAACATGGCTCATGAATTACTGAATTCTCTGCAGTCCCAATTTCCCAGACCCTCCTAAGCCAGACTTCCAGTGCAACCTAAGGATGTTCTAGAGTGGGAGAGTTTTAGGAAGATAAACTCAGGCTGTTCACTTGTGC